>JAIPRM010001433.1:0-38158 GCA_025469315.1 Stegophylla sp. TES_Ste_2020
ACGAAACCGCACGATCACGTCCGTGTGGTAGTATACCCGAATGTACATTCTCCCAAATAAATGAGAATCAGGCACAGGGAAATACAACTGTAAGTGAGGGAGATACTCGTTTTAAAACGGGTACTTTTTTTAAATCATCATCACTTTCATTGCCCCATCTTCCCCCCCCCGAAACCTTTACGGCGACGAAGTATTTTGGTAAGTATCCGTCACCTTAAAAACTATCCACCCACTGCTTCCTCGAGTTCAGCTAGCAATCTAGATTGGCGCTGAACTTCACCAACCCCACGTCCCATTTGGCCAACCGTAAGACTAGTGTATTATTATTATTATTTTTATTTTGTTTCATTTACTTTTTTTTAATAATACCGCCTTACGTTGTGCTGAATCAATTCTGTGTAATAAACCACCATTTATTTTATTAACAAAAACCGTAATTGTGTTGTTTATTTCAATCTTCACCTTCAACACAGTATTGTGACATCGCCACCCACCGAGGGACTACGTGGCCGTGTCAAATTATGTTATTTTATGTTTTTCAAAATAATATTTTTATGTGTTTAAATTTAATCTATAATAGGTAGTTGAAAAATGATACTTTTTCACGATTCAAAAACATAATATATATAAATACTTATTTATTTAAAAATATTATGAAAAATATTGTTGTCCTGTATTTTATTTTCTTAAATATGGTCACCATACTATACATCATCGTTATCGTAAAAATCAAATAAGTGTGTACTTCGCACGTCGGGGTATTCTTCGCACCTTGGGTGGGATACACTTGACGGGTGTATTGAATTTTAAAGAAACGATAAATCATTTCTTCAATAATACGACTATGAACAAAGGAATTCAGTAATATAAAAAACGGTACATTTTCGCGTATGCTCCACCATAAAATCAAACTATAACAACATGAAAAGCTGTGCAAATGTTATACAGACTGATTGAAATTTGTAAATCTTTAGTGTGATGATGTGGCATTTAATATGCACCTAAATTATATATTATATGGATGATACCCGTTTGCGTACATTTACCCTTTTTTGCGACTCGTTTGCGCACTCGAATTTTTAATATTGGCATTTAAAGATTTCAAACATAAAACTAGTTTGTGTATATAAACTATACTAAAAGTCTACTAAAACTCGGAAAAACTTACGAAAATAATAATCGTGTTTAAATGATTTACAAGTTTATTTTTAAACATTTTCCTTCTTATTTTTACAGGTTTAGGTCTGTCTGTATCAAGAGGCGTGATTAAAAATATTTACTTCTTTTGTATATTTCATATATATTACATTTGCCATAATATGATTTCATAAATTTTAATGTAATTTCTTCTTTGTCGTTGATTATTATAATAATTTATTGATATGATATTTTGTGGTCGATTATAAAATTAATAATTTATTGATGTCATATTTTGTCATTGATTATTAAACTGGTACTGTAAGTTACTATATTGGTCTAAATATTTGGAATCAGATTTAATTGATGTACACAAACGAGTCGTCATTTTCCAGATCAAAATTTGTATTCGCAGGTTTATCACATTTTTTGTTGTGCGCAAATGAGTCGTCAATTTACAGGTGAAAAATTGGGTACTGTATGTAAATGAGTATCACCGTATTATATACCTAAATATGAACATCATCAAGGCTCAGTAATTAAATAAATAAAATAATTCATTTTTTTGGTGAATATTATAATAATATATATATATATACACTGAATAGAATGTAACTATTAATAAATATGAAAACACGAATCACTGCATAAATACAATCGCCATTGTCTATAAATAACAAAAAACGTGGAAAAATAGTTTCACGATAACGAATCACATAGGCGAAGAACTGGTGGTATTTCTTGGCGTGGAATACATTGTATATAATAGCGTCGAAAAATACATAAGATAAGATAATCGAAAAAAATTACTCACCTTTGTCCGTACTTTCTTCAATTTTTTTTCAGTAAAAAGATCGGTCGTACCAAATTTCTTTTAAGTACGTCCAAGTGTGTAATTTTAGGTGAAACTGATGAATTTCGTCAAAATTCTAACTCCAAACGGTTATAAAGAAAAAAGTTGACTTACGATTTTCGAGATTTTTCAGATCAATTAGACATAAATATCAATGAGATCATATTAAATTTTCAAGTCTTAATATCAAAAATCAAAAATTTTATTACTTAAAAACTAACAAAAAAAAAAGAAAGAAATTTCCAAAATTTTCAAAAATGCTGTACTTAACTAAAAATTGATCAAATCTTTCTGAAATTTTTATAAAATATTTTCGTAATTATTTTTAGTAGTTGGTGAAAGTTTAGAGTTTCTAGCTGCATTATTTTTGAAGTTATGTTTATAAACAATTTTAAATTTTATGAAAATTCCAGTAATTGCATATTTTGCAGTTTTTTGTTAATTATTTTGACAGATTTTTTTCGTTTTCGAAAAAAGCATTGAGAAATTTGAAAATTGATCTCGTAAAAGTACCATCTGGGTGTGATTTTTGATCTAATAAAGTTATTGATCGAATCTTTTGGCCAAGTATTTCTATACGAAAAAGTATTTACAGAAGAAAAAATAAATAAACATCATTGTAAGAACATAAGCTTCTTCACTTCGTTCAGAATGTAAAATAATAAATGCCAAGAAGTTGACTGATATACATGTGCACTTTTAATGCACAAGAAATGTCTAATGGAAAAGTAGTAGTATATTTATTAGTAAATAGAACAACGGTTGTTATAATTTAAATAATTTGATTCTAGTTAATAATAAATTGTTATTCTAAGCACCTCGAGGTACTTAGCAAAAAAAAAAAATAATAATAAATGCTTAATTTAAATTTCAAAAAAATGCTTTTTTTGTTATATGAAATAGATCTCATTTTTTCAATATTGGATTTTAATAATTGATAAATCCAAAAATAATATTCAAAATTTAATAGGATTCTCAATTAAATAAGTGTGAAGTTATGTTGCGAATGCGAAAAATAAGTGAGTTACAACAATTTTAAGTCATAGAAATTGAAAATCCAAGTACAAGTCGGGAGCGATCGTGCCAGCCTTGGTTTTTGTAAAATGGTTTTTTGGGAAAACTTACGAGAACTGTTTTATAGAATTATTTTGTTTTTCATATCTATGGTGCTATTGGCCATAAAACTACCGCTGTAAAATTAATAGATACATCATTATAACATAATATTTGAATTATCAAATTAAAGTATTTTTGAAAAATTTTGATATTATTTTCTCACTCCATTATAAAATGTCAATTAGTACAATGTACAAACTCATATTAAGGATCATTGAATGATTAGTAATCGGTATTTAATATAAAAGGTAATATTAGTAAAGAAATGTAAAAGTTGAATAAAAATATATATTAAAAAAAAAGTATTTTAATTGATGTGTACGTAACTGGCCGTTAATGTGTTGAAAATATTGAACAATCGAGTTAATAACGTTGTATAAATCGAATAAATTTATCATTCAAAAAATTTTATCGAATTATTTTAGTAATCAAATAATAGTTCATAAATTAATTAAAATAAATAATTTTATCTTAAAGTTCCCAATTAATCATAACTAGTTACAATTTTGTTGCAGTAGGTAGGATAGTGTTTAAAAATATTATATAACTAATAATAACTTTTCAGATTTTAATCATCAATATTATAAAATAAACTATAAGATAAGTGTACAATTTTAAACTATGCTAGTGTATAGTAGTGAGTACTGTTAATAGACACAGAAGAAGTAATTAGTGAAATTTTTTGCAAATCAACTGATTTTTTTTGATTTTTTTATTATTCAAATATTTACGATTAATCAAATAATATTAGAAAGAAAGATAATCAAAATAGATTGATTCTTTAGAAAATTCCAATGATTTGATTGTCTGATTCTATTATTTCCATTACGTATCTAAAACACTGCTCATCCCCTATTGTATATATAACGTACCCAAGTCAATTCTTCTCGTTGCTGAGCCAACGAGAACATTTTTTCGCATTCATTATCCGTCAACTTCTTCATTTGTTCCACCTTGAGATTTACAATCATTTCCTCCATATGGAGACGTTGGTTTTGTTCCCTTAACTTTTGGATTTGCTTTTCACCTAATGAGAACATGGATTGCGATTATTATAATACGTCTCTTATTGCACGATCGTACTACGAGAAACCTCCTACGATTAGAGCGATCAGTTCTTCTGAACGATCTTCTAACATTTTTAATTCAACAGAATTCTTCTCGATGTCTTTGGTCAAACGGCGGAATTCAGTCTAAAACGTATTGATATCTTGATACTTAATTTATCTTTTATATGATTTATTTACTATTTTTTTACTCTTACTTCAGTTGATTTTATCCGCTTTTGTAATTGCAACTGGTAGTCTTTGGCCTGGTTAAGTTCTATACTCAGCGTTTGCAATTTTTCTTCTAAAACGTGCATCTCTGCGATGTCCACAGTTCCTTCGGCTTCGACAATTTTCATATTAATCATTTCTAATTTATAGCTCTAAAATAATTATATTTTTATACTACTCTTTCACTATTTTCGTCTAAACGTCACGATCCATACCAAGTTATAGAATATTTCTTTTCTTTCAATTAATAATTGTTTAGATTTGGTTTCTTCTTTTCTCGACAACATCTGTTTGTAATGGCAGCGTTCTAAATCACCTTTCAAAAGATCTATTTTACATTCTAATTGTTTTATTTCAGTTTCAACGTTAAGTTTTAATCTTAGTACTTTATCTTTTTCTAAAAGTAGTTTTTCTGTTATAGTTTTTTGATCCTGAAACAATAGAAAAAAAATGTTGCTATTTTTTTTTCATAATACGAAAAAAATTATGGTAATTATGGTTACCATTGTTACCTGATTTAAATGCAGTGGTAACCACGATTATAGATATACTGGTTACACAATTATAAGAAAAATATGGTTTGCCCCCAGAATCCATAAAAATGTATATAGAGCTAAAATTGTGCTCCCAGCGGAAATAGTTTAAAACTATTAATTCTGTTATCTATTATAAATTAAATTTTTACTTAAATTTTACCCTTTTCTTCCGTATGCTATCACCATCACGCATTATTGATCTTAAATAAAGCATGTTGAAAATTTCTAGTTGCGAAGGATAAACCTATAGCTTGTATAATTATTATTAAATTATGTTTTTATTACTTTTAATTTTATTATAATATAAAATTGTAAAAAATTTACTTTGAATTTTGATGGTCTGTGAAAAATTTCCAGATACTTAATTGCCCCTTCAAAAATATTAATCGATGACGGAAATAATGAAAAGAATAAGTACATAATATATAGTAATAAATTGAAAGTTGTTAACTAATTCGTTTATTATTATTTATTTGATATATAATTTAACGTTGTAATAATCTTTAGCAATATAATTAACGAAGGGAAGAAGTTTTACAATTATGATTAGGTATATTAAATTTAAATAGTTTCATTTTAGATTCCGAGTGAAGCGAAGAAGCTAGTGTTCTTACAGCAATGTTTATTTTTTATTTTTATTTTTATTTTTATTTTTATCTGTTAACACTTTTTCGTTTGAAAATATTTGTCTAAAAATTAAAACCCACAAGTTTTTGAATCACATTTTACTTCTAGATTGTACTTTTAAAAGGTAACTTTTCGGAAATCTTAATAGTTTTCTCAAAATTTGGGAAATACTACTCAAAATTTGACAAAAACGACTCGGAAACTATCTTTTTTTAATCCAAACTTTATGAAAATTTAAATGTTTATTGACAATAAAATGAGAAATGTTTTGGAGCATAAAAATGTTGAAAAAAGTGAAGATAAAAAATTTTAGTAATTTTTTTTAACACTTTTTTTCTCATAATTTTTTTTATTTGGCTTGGTACAAAATATTATTTTTTTTGTTACATTAATAAACTTTATAATTTTTAAGTAAAATTGTCTTATATAAACTGAAGTTCCACTCAAAATCGTTTTACTGAAAAAATTGTTTCTTTAAAATTTAACACACCCACCAAATCTCATCCGAGGAGCGAAGAATACCCATGGTGCAAAGAATGTCCGGCTTTTTATTTTAAATTTAGCCATTAGGTTGATATAATACTTTAATAAGGTTTATAAAAATATCATAGTTATTATTTTTGACCTTTGATGGTGAATGAAAGTCAGCAATTCTTGTAGTATTTGTGTATCTGTGCCCCAGGATAAAAATAATAACGTTTGATATTAATATGACCTAAGTATAGATAATTCTTAATAAACATAATTGTACTTCGTAAATGTTATTGAGTTCGATCAATCTCTCCTCCTTGGTCATCGATTCATTTTTTATTTTAAACATATTATCCTTTAGTGTGGCAATAGCATGATCCTTTTCCTGTATCTGTGTTTTCAATTTGGCTTGTTCGTTTATCATATGCCTGCATTTCGTACGCTCATTAGCTAATTCATTGTCGATTGCTCTTAGAGATTTTTGAGTAGTTGAAACCTATTGACATTTTTATCAATTCTGCAATCGGTCTGATAATAATTAACACCGATTGTACCGGTTTGGGTTCTTACCTCCGAATGTAGTCTTTCGATTTCCACTTGTTTATTGTGGATCAATAGTTTTAACTCACTTACAGATTTTTGAGTTTTGTTGATTTCATGCTGTATGTCACCATTAGCCTCCAAATAATCTTGGTACTTTTGTTTGTTTTCTTTCATATCCTCGTATATTTTGAGAGCTGCTCCTCTAATTTTATTGATTTCCTGTAACAGATTTTTCAATTATTCATTAAAAGTGTTTTTAAGGTTTTTCTCTATATAATAATAGTGTCTGACTTCGACAGTATGCTGACTATCTTTTTGGGTAGAATTAATAAAATTCATTGCGTTCTCCCATTGTTCGATTAGATGGTTTCTTTCTTTTTGAGCTTGTCTTGTCAGTTTAGAAGTCTGCTCTAGTTCTCTTTCTACCCGGATGAGTTCACCAAGTTCTTTTTCCAAAATTGATTCTCTATCAATTACGTCCCGTTGCAGAAGCCGTCTTCGTAAATCTAGTTCCTGTATTACAAGTTTATATTTTCATCAAACAATCTTTTAATGATAATTTAACAAATTGTTGTCATTTAGTCATTACTTTAAACCTGTTGTTATCTTCTAAATGATACACCTCAAGTATATTGACATTTGTGTTTTCTTTGGCCAAATCATCATTCCACGATTTGAGTGTTTCTTCGCCCCACTCAACGGTTTCTCTCATCTTTGCAATTTCTTCACTGTTTTTCATTAACTCCATCTATACATATTTTAGTAATACCGAATAAATATAAATTAAATGAACAATTTTACATCATCAAAACAAATTAATGTCAACATGGAAGCACGCCTAATAGCCTTTGTCGTTAATTTCAGCTCAGATGAATTTTGTATAAAGGCATCCATAGAAAATAAGTTTATTAAGTGCAATACATAATTCTATCAATGGTGCTGTTTTTTCGAGTTCAACTCTCCCCATCCCCAAAAATTATTAGAAAAAAATCTTATCTTACGTTTAAAATTGTACTAAATATTTATTTATTAGCAAAATATAAAAGTTTTCATTCATTCATTTATTCATATAATCTGTAACCCGCAAAACTGTAAAATTATCAAAAAAGTAGAAAAAATTTGATATTTAGGTTTAATATTCGATATGAACCTGAGAAGGAATTTACATATTAACAACTTATTAGGTAAACTTCGTTTTATAACTTACAAGTTAGTAAAAATTAAACATACGGTGCTGAAACATACTCTAAGAATAATTTACTATGCACTATATCAGTCTAATTTTCAATATGGTATATTAATATGGGGTGGCCTTCGAGATAACATAATAAATGCACTAGCAATTAACCAAAATAATATCATTAAATTTTGTCTTGATAAAGGTACTATTACAGGATCTACGAATGTAAATTACAGGGAATTTTGTGTTTTACCGGTAAGGTACTTATACAACAAAAAAATAATAAAATTATAGTTATAATGCATTTATTGAAACAAGTTAGAGTAGATAATCACTACAATAAATTAGAAAAAAAAGAGAATTTAGAAATTATGACTTTCCTGTTAAATATACCAATAAATCTTTTGGTCAGTGTTTTGTTGATTATCTGGAATCAAAAATTTTTCATTCTATGCCATATGAATTTAAAAAAATACAATAATGGGTGATATTATTAATATTAAACATGTAGTATACAAATATTTATTTTTGGAATTAGTGAAGAACGCGTTGTGTATGTAACGTATGTGTTATTAATCTTTGTAATAGTATTTAAGTCTATAAACTATAATATATTATGCATTATGTTTTTACAATTGTAAAATGTTTTATTTAATTATTATAAAATTATTTGTACTTTTGTTTTGTTTTTGAGATCATTTATATTATTTCATTATATTATATCGAGGGTCTAGTATTGAAGAAACGAATAAAAAAGTATTTCAAGGAGAGTTAATTTTAAATATTTTATTTTCTACTTTTATCAATATGAAACATTTATTTATTTATTTATTTATGTATATATATATATATTTTTTTTTTCCGTGTTATTGTTATAAATTAATAATGACACCAAAAAACAAAAAAATTAAGAAATTTCCACATAAAAAATAAAAAAGTATGTAAAGTAATGTAAAATAAAGTTAAGTTAAGTGAAGTATAGATAAGAAAGCCGGAATTACTTCGCTCACAGGGTATTCTTCGCTCCTAAGATCAGATACTCTTGGTGAATATGTAGAATTTTAAAGAAACGATTAATCATTTCTTCAATAGTCTGATTCTGAATGACGCGAAGGAAGTTAACATATAAAGAAAAATAATAGTCATCATATTCAACACACCCACCAAGAGTATCTGACTTGAGGAGTGAAGAATACCCGTGGTGTAGTGGTGACAAAGTATGTCCAGCTTTCTTGTCTATACTTTACTTTAATTTATTTATCTTTACTTTACTTTATTTTACTTAACTTTACTTTTGTTTACTTTTTTCTATTTAATAAATAAAGAAAAAGAAAAATATTTAACGAGGAAAAAAAGTGTTTAATATACCATTATTTTTGTGCTAAAATATTTCTTGTATTATTGTCTATGTTTTAATTTTTATAAAGTTTGGACTAAAAAAAGATAATTTCCGAGTCTTTATTGTCAAATTTTATGTAGTTTTTTTCCAAATTTTGAGAAAATTATTGAGGATTTCGAAAAATAACCTCTTAAAAATACCATCTAGAGGTAAATTTGGTTTTAAAAATTTGCTGGTTGTGTCTTTTTAACAAATATTTTCATAAGAAATAGTGTTTACTTAATTATAAATAAATAATTAAACATCATTGTAAAAACACTAGATTCTATAATTCGCTCAAAATCTAAAGTCTTAAATTACTCTTTTGAAATTTCATGAATTGGTTATTACGTTTCTTTTATACTAGACCCTCGATATGACGGTAATAGTAAGTTAAAATAATTAAATTCTATGAGGAATCAAACATCATAAATTACATAAACGAGTCTCTCTTGATTTTTACTAAAGGCAATTATTCGGAGTAGAATTATAATAATAATATTTAATATCACTACCAAGTTGCACTTACCCACCTTTTAAAATAAATAAATACATTTACATTATCTTTATATTTAAATTATATCTAAAACGCAAAATAAAATCATTAACACAATTGTCTATGCAACAAATTATTGCTTACACGTCGATAATCACATGATATCACTAGTTTTATCATTACTTGGGATTCATAAAGTATTATTCAATTAGCATTATGCATTTCCTAAAAGTACTGATATCCATGACGCAACTCTCGGTCTTCAAATTTCATTATAACAGTATCATTTTGTTGAATTGAATTTTAAGAAAAAATAATACAATGTTCACTCATTGAAAACAAAAACCGTATACATTTATACTAACAATGAGTGAATCAACAAAATAGAATTCCATAAAATGATTTAACATTGTAAAATTGTAAAAGGTCAATTGAAATTATTATCAAATAGATATTGCAAGTTTACCTTTTCGAAAGCATTGACAAAGGAAATGGATAAAATGAAATGAAATTAATGGGATATTTACAGTTTAGATGTTTTAAATAGTGATATGAAAAACCTGATTATTCATATTTATTTTCTATAACATTTTTAGGAAATCATTACCACTGACTATTACATCAGTAGTCATCACTTATTGAACTCGAATAGGCTAGTCCCGATCGAACGTATACACTCGTAGTATTCGTATCAAAATTTAGTCAAGACAAGTCGAATAATGAAGAAGAAAACCATACATTTTAAAAAGTTTTATCCTCATGTATTGTCTTCATTTTACCAACGTACAACATATCAAAAGTCGTGTTCAGTTAAATTAATTTTACTGGGACAAAATATTAGAGTAAATTTACCTATTACCGAAATTGATGATAAGCATTTTATATTTAGAATATTTATGTATTACGTTGGTTTTTTGCATCTTCAACAAGTTATGATCACAGTTTCAAAATGTTGTAGTTTGAACAAAATTAAGTTTACTATGAAGTAAAGCTCTCATAACTCACTTGAAAATAAAACTTTAATAAATAAAAACTTCAATAGATTAAAAATAAGAAGTGTTGATTTATGATTTTTGTTTTTGGTTCGTTGGATATATTATATGTAAATAAGTTTTTACTAAATTTTAAGATTACTAAATCAAAAACTTAAAATTTAATTTTTTTAAAAATTACTAAGTGCAACATACATCCAAAATTATATATATATATATACTAATATACTCTTATATATCAAAATAATTCAAATTTTATTGATTTTTTTTTTTCAGTCTGCATCACATTATTGTTGATAATAGGTTGATAATTTTAAGTTTCTAGTAGGTACTATTGGTTTTAAAGTTAAGATTGAATGACTTAAACCATTTTCATTAAATCTAGTTTATGGCATACTTTTTTAATAGTTTTTCCATACTCTTAGCCTTAACATTTTAACATTCCGAAAAATTTCCACTTTAAACTACCATCTAAGACAGTGTTTTCCAAAGGGTGTGTTGAAATAATGTTATAGGTATACGTATGCCACGAAAATATGATTGAATTATTTTAAATTTATTATATAATATAATTAAAATAGATCAAACATAATTTAATAATTATTGTTATACAATATATTACAAAGTAATTATAAAATCCAAGTATTTAATTGACAGTTACCCGTCTCCTTAAATATTATCTGATTCAAATTTGTCTATACACTTTTTAAGGGGACAATTTCGATTTTTGATACTGTGATCAAATTTCATGGGAACCCTGCCAAGATATCACATCATTGAATGAACTTGTATTAAATTATATCAGGTCGTATAGCTAAAAACCAACAATATTTTGTGATAAAAACGATAAATATTCAACATTTTTCAAAATAACTGTACGTGCTAGGATAGTGCTTTTTATTATAATTCGTTAAATTATTTTATTGAATTTGATAACCAATATTGGAGTACGTTAATAATTAGAACGTTAAACTTTAGGACTATTTTTTGTAAGTTCCAAATAATTATATTCTGCAGCAAATATCATTTTCTTGTATCATTTAGCTCGCGTTCCTTGTGTTAAGAAAAACTTAGGAAAATTGCAAAAATGTTGCTTAATTTTACAGAAAAATGAATAAAGCTATGAATACCTACCTAATTTAATTTAACTTTTAATTTTCAAACAAAATAAAATATAATACAGGAAATGGCAGAGTGAATGGGGATAAGCCTTTAGCCTCCCTTTTGTATATTTCACTAAAAGTACCTAGACAATATTTTTTGAAAGTTTTGTGTAGCTTAAAACATATATTTATGTGCAGTGGGGAAAAAAAGTTTGGGAAACGCTGATTTAGAGCCAATTTTTGATCCACTTCTTTCTACGCTCCAATCAAAATCTAACATTCGTCTATTATTGAACTCAGTACAACAACGGTTAATGAGGTCAATCAAAAAGAACATAATTGAATAAACAATAAAATATAGCAGCTGTATATGAAAATGCCAGAAGTATAGCTCAATCCACCCTTGCCATATTATAACTAATATACAGGTATATCATACGAAATTGTAGAACCAGTAATACTTTTAGTGGTTTCAGTTTTGAGTTTAAAATCGGTTTGAAAAACTATTGGTTTTAATCACCATTGATCACATTTTCTACGGTTTTTGATTTCCAGACAGGCTTTTGAAAAGAAAATTTCCTGTTACAAGTTGAACTTGATTTTTACAATTTCATCATGTTACTTAAATATCAACAATAATTTATTGGCTAAGACTGCTAAGAGACTGACTAAATTGCAGTAGCTTCCAAAATGTAAAATTATACAAATAAATAAGAAAAAGTCATACGAAATTATAAAAATAAAATTGATATTTCTGAAATTTCATTTGAATTATTTGAATTTAATTATTTATTTAATTATTCAATTCATTTGAATTGTTACCAAAAACTAAAATACTTTAGTTTTAAAAATCGCTATTAAAATATTGTGGTTTTGACTTTCGGTAGTAAGAATTGAAAAAACCTAGGTTTTAATCGGTTTTCAAAAAGCAATGGCTCAAACTTGGTCCGTGATTAGGCTTTACGACTTTAAACTAAACGCAGGTACTTCAAAAAATTTCAAAATTTCCTATAATATTGCATGCAGTATTCAGTCTCTTGATGCTGTTGCGTATCCATAGGTACAAATACTTAAGATCGTTCCTTCAATGAAAGATAATTCATCAGGCCACGAGCAAATAATAATGATTACAATATGAATGTAATCGTTATTTTAAAACAAATAGGACGTGTTGCATTGATTATGTGGAATAATTATGCACGTGTCGGTAAATAATAGATAGCAGACACACGACGATCGTTATTCATTAATGATGCTGTTCCTTCGTTTTGTTAATAATATAATATAATAATATATTATGATAATATTAAAAATGGTTTACAGGAAACGAATGTTACGTTCCCCGAATATTATGCTATCGCTGTACACATTAATATGTACCTACGCAATCATATTATTATGTGTTGTTCATCCTTGTTATAACACACACAGACACACACATACATACACCGCACATATTTGTCTTATCTGCACCTAATACAACAGTTATATGCAAATTGATAATGGATATTTAAATATACAATACGAACAATAATAATTGTTGCTATCGTTGCATTTAATTAGGCCGACAAATATCATTTAATTAGACCGACAAATATCATTTAATTGATCGTAAGACGGACGTCCAGTTTTATTTCAACAAAAATATTACAGTGCATCGATAATAATTATGTTCGTGGTAAGTTATAGCTGAGTAATCATTGGCTTTTAATTTCATACATACGCTGTACCCTATATTTTATAAAATTATTCATCATTATTATTATTATTATTATTATTATTATTATTATTATTCAATGATGGTCATTAGTTACATATATACTCCATCTTGAATTGTACTGGCTGTTAAAAATAAAACATAATAAAATAATCGACCAGTAATACAAATATGTAAATATATACCTATTTGTTTGTTATATTATTATATAAAGCTCACTTAATACCAAACCATCATCAGTATCACAAGCGGACTACGGGATATGCCAGGGCATACCTAAGCGCTCAGAAGCATACTTATATTTACATCAGTGTATTTAAATGTTAATAAGTATAATTTCCCAAATAATTTAAAATACATCTACGGGTTGTATAGAGTACAGTATAGTGACATTTATTCTATTCGAGTATAAATAGATCGAAAAACAAATACGTACTTACAACAGATGAAATAATACGAATCCATTTGTTAAAGTTTCTTACACATTATTCAATAGCATTATCGTTGGCAAGACCGCAAGTGGGACAAACGATTTAAAAGGACCAAAGTTAACTCATTACATTACTATTTAAATATTAAATTAGGTATAAACAACAAAAAAAAATTTTTTAAATGGGATGTCAACCCCTAAATCACCATTTAGTTACCTACGTCACAAGAATAATTATCATGACAATTTTAACCTTAAGGACTTACATATTTCTAAAAAATTCATACCATATGTTCACAGTTTTCACTGCATATTTCATTTGTACTAATTAAAAATTAACTATTTAGAATGTTGCAAGGTTATCATTTTACCTAATTTATTATATTTTAAAAATTGAGTACCTACTTATAAATTATAATACTCTTATTAATAATAATACAATGAAACCTGATTTAACGAACACCTCTCATAACGCACAAAAATCTTAGTTCAAAACTTTAAACTCAAATCTAATTCTCTAATATATATATATATATATATATTTATTTATTTATATGCAAACTACGCATGTGTCACAATGTGGATCGAAATTACACGTCAAAGCAAGGATTACAATTATTCTTAATTTGCATAGTTTTGATTAAAAAAATGTTTTAAATGCATTTCTGTCAAATTTTGGTTAGGAAGTTTTTCCAAAATTTTAAAAACTGTTAAAAATTTAAAAAAATGACTTATTATAAAGTACCATCTAGAGCAGGGATTCCCAACCGCTGTGGCGCGGCACAAAAGTGTTCCGCGAAATTCTGCTGGTGTGCCGTGTATTTTTTTCTTTTTATGTGTGTTTATTTATTTTATATCATTTATTAAAATTAATAGTTATATTTATAACATTGACTTTGAGTGTAAAAAGTGTAAGTGTAAAAATTTATAAAATGATCAAGTGTGCCGCCAAGTAAAAAAGGTTAGGAATCCCTGATCTAGAGCAAGGGTCGGCAACCTTTTCGTAGGAAAGAATCATTTTTCTAAAAATTTACATAATATTGATGTTTAATGAGCCTCATTTGTGTAAACAATTTTTTTTTATTATTATTAATATTGACTATACGCTATACGTGCCATTATGTTATTATTGAACTAGATTAGAAAGGCCAGATATTTTTTTAGGAATCGGGGACAATAAATTTAAATTACTTACACTTTAATTTTATTAAACTAACCAAACAACATTTTACCATGTATTGCCGCCTAATAGTTTTAAAAAGTATAAAATACTCAAAATTTAAATTATGAAATTATAAAATATACTTTATTTTCAACAATAACTAGTTTAAAGTACAAAATAGTAGAATACTTCATTAAAACATAAATTTTTCTTTTTTACCTTTTCCTTCCGTAAACGTAACGTCAAAATTACGCTATTGTTGAAAGAGTCAAAAAATTATATAGTTACGATCAAATAACATTTCCACGCCAATCTTAAGCATTTTTAGTAAAAAAACAAATTATATAAAAATGTCTTATTATGAACAACGTTTAACTGTTTAATGAAGTTATTTATTTTTTTAATAAGAGCCTTGTGCTCTAAATTTACATCCCATTTTAAAACGAATTTTCTTTGAAATTTTTCAATTTTACGACATGCTGTAGATATGCATTACAATAAAATAAAATGTATTAACTTGATAAAATAATAAATTCTGTTCAAACAATTTTTATCAGTTTGAGATAAATTGTGATAACAAATTACTTAGAAATACATAACACACGATAAATATAAACAGTAGGTAAGCGATTATTTGTAATTTATCATTATGTAATAAGGTTGAAAATATAATATTGAATGATTATGGTAGGTAGGTGTGTAAAACATGTTTATCTGGTAAACTATACCCATAACATATTAACAGTATAAATTAGCTTTATTGTAATTAAATCGTTTTCATTTTATCTAATAAAATATTTTAAAAGCATGGTAAAAATAAATGTGTCAAAAACACAGATTTTTTTTTTAAAATAATATCAGGTTAATTCGAGTGGCAATAATTTAGAAATTTTTGTCAAATTAATTTTAAAATTTGACTTTTACTATCTAAAAAATTCTTAAATTCTTAATTAAAATATGCCTTATTTTATAAGTAAGATAAAATCATTGGTACCTAATTACACTATCTTAGTTTACTTAATCAAATACATTTTATAGAAAATGAAAATTATGGGGTCTTGGCAAGGGTAGATGTAGGATTTATCACAGCGGGGGTTGCACTTTTGGGGATATAAATACTATAAGTGTTTTTCTATAATGTATGTAAAAAATTACATGTTAAATTTTGAATTCTAAAACAAAAAGTTGGACTAAGAGGCTGGAAAATACTATAGGGAAAGGGTCGACAATTTGCGGTTCTTAAGCATTCAATCTATAACTATTTAACATACGCAACAACAAATGAGACTCATTAAACATAATGATTGTGTAATATTTTAGAAAAATATTTTTTTTTTTCTATGAAAAGTTTGCTGCCTCTGCTATAGGGAGTTGGGTATACTTAGCTCTTTGGGTAGGATACTCATAGTGGGCGTGTATTAAATGTAAAAGAAACGATAAATCATTTCTGCAGTAAAACGATTTTAGTATCTATAATCAACAAATATTTCTCAAAATATGAGTATTAATAGTTTTGATATAAAAATATAGAAATGTAATAAAGATAAGTACTCATCAACAAAAAAATAAAATAAATCTCAAAATTATAGAGAAGTCTGTGGATTAAAATATTTTATTGTTATGTCAATACATGGAGCATGAACTATGACACTTATTAGGTATAATAAAATATGAACGATACTTATCTTGAAACACGGACAGTCAATCCAAATGAGGATTTTTATTTTGTAGAGAAAAATACTGTGAAGAATAGTACAGTATAATGATTTTGATCATAAATGTAATATTTTAATAAAATGATACCTACACGAAATTTGCATGCAGTATTTATTTTTAGATTTTGTAAAAATAATAATCACATTAATGTGCAATACAGTTACTATTTTAAAACAGTTTCGAAGAATTTAAGTACCCATGTATCAAGTTAAAGGTAAGAGTATTTTAATTTTAACTGCAAATCTGTAACTGATGGGGGGTACGCGCCCCATGTATTCTCCCTTTGGATCCACCACTGCGTCTTGGTTAAAATTAGAGTAACGACGCCCATTGAAAAATTAAAAATTAAAGTCATTTTGAGATAACATCATATCGTTTATTGTCCAGAAAGGAAGTTAATTTACAGCGTTATGAACTTTTCTGTTTTAAAATTTCAAAAACTCCTTCGTTCAATAATATTATAATAAAATTATAATATGTGGGGTTTTAGAAAATAGTCCACTCTACAATCTAATTTATGGGTTTTGGGACACTTATTTTAACCTAGACGTCACAATTCTTAATAACCGTAGTGTAGTTTTGCTAAATTACATATTAAAAGGACAGTAATGGCAAGTTTATGCATTGCGTCCCCTTAAGATGTTTTCGAAGTTTAAGTTGTGAAAAATGTAAAACTTATGCCTATTATAACTTCGAGATAGTGTTTAAAATAATATAATTGAAACGACCAAACAAACAAAAACCATGGAAAACAGATTATCCACAATAAAACTGATCCAATGAATTTGACTGTTACCTGTCCTATCAAATATAGGACAACCACCTAATTATCATTTAATTTATAACTTAATTAATGCATTAAAAAAAAAAATTTAAATTACCACAGTTAGAATTTGGTATTTCGTGTATAGTTTTAAATTATAGAATATTATTCTCAATAAAAAAAAAAAAAAAGAAAATGCTGACCTTCCAATTATAAAAAGTAAAATAAAAATGTTCCATTTATCTCAAAGTTTTAAAACTTTACAATTGGATATATATTTGCACGTCATATACGTAAATATGTACTAGTTAAAAAATCATTATTTATTAGGCATGAGATCCTATTTAAACTTATACAATATAAGCAAAAACTTCAGGAATGCAATAATTTTTTTTATAATTTGAGTATTTGAAAATACATATTTTATGGGTATAATTTGATGGCAGCCTTATATTTTATATACACAAAATTTTAGTTTTGTAATTTTTATTAAAACTTGCGTGTTTGTCATTTTGTATGTTATATTGTTATATAAATTATTGTTAAACACATAGTTTTATGTTTTATCAATGAACTCTTTGTCAAAACGTAAATTATACTATTAAGTTAGTTCACAAACTTGATTGTGTACATAAGAAATGTTTGGTTTTTGAAAAAAAAAAAGTTAATTTTTGCAAAATCTGACATTTTAATTTAAGTAATTTTGTCATATACTTATTATTTGGTCATTCTTATTAAATAATTTGAAATTATTATTTATAGTTAGTAGTATCTATTTAATGATCACTTATTATGATGCATATTTCAAAATACGAATAAAAAATAAAATAAGTCGTATATACTCGCATATAAGTCATTAATTGACAAATTTCGAATCGAGAATACAATAACGTGTATTATATGGCTATGTGATCATCAATGTTTGAATTACAATTTAAAATCTTAATATTGTATTTTACCAAATGAGTTTGCATCAATTGGTCGTGGTACAAATTTATCTTATACTTTTGGTCATATGGTTAATTGGTCGTAGTTTCTTTCCCTATGATAACTGATTTAAGAACGGCATTTAATAATAAAATATTAATCAAGAAATAATTTTCTTTGGCGTGACTACATTTATATTTATTATCAACCATTTATCACAAGTGGTTTATATACACACTATTAATAAATATTTTCAGTATGATTATATTTACTTATTTTTTATTTTTTTCAAAATTTATTACAAGGCTTGATACTCAATAATAAATTAATAAAAATAAGAACATTTTATTACACATATTATATATATATGCCAGACGACTAATTTGTTTGAACACAAATTTACCACACGACCAATTGATTGCACCACTTACAAAATACCTATTTGTCTTATTCAGATATTAATGGCATAATACATGATTGATAGTGATTAAAATAATTGACAAGACACACACAATCCTATTTCACATAATATACGCTCTATTCTATATTATGTTTATTTGTTAATGATAACGTTTGTTATCATTTTAAATATATAATAAATTGAATTAACTTTTGAAAATGTACGATTTATCAAATACTGAGTAATTCTAATAATAAAAGTATTTAAATAAACAGATATTTTATTGTAACACATGCCGTAAAGACGTATTTAATATTTTAAGATATATAATCGTATTCCTTGAAGATAAATCATTAATTAAACCAAGTTGACCTATTAATTATTAATTAGTTGAAATTTTTAAGTTAAGCTTATAATTATTCTAATGAAATAAAATTAAGTAAATATTATTTAAGTAAAGCAATCATTTTGGTCATAAATTGTTGAAAAAAAAAACAAAATGTCACCTAAGACAGAATTTGACGAAATTAATCTCGTAAAACGATATTTCATTAAAATAAAGAGGTTAAAATGTGTATACTGTGTTGTTTAGGGTGGGTGACATTTGATAAAAGTAGCAAGTACCACAGTAACTTATTGACTACAATTTATCCACACTATGTCAAGCGACAATACGACATAATATAACCATGGCACTTAATCGAAATTTCATTAATCTCATACTGTCCTAAAGGAATTAAATAAACAAATTAACATGATTTAAATTCTTTAAAATAAGTAATCTTACGTAATCCGTATCCTTTTATATAAAGTATTAATATGTTCTAGGAGGTAAGCAAAAGATCACCGAAATCTTTGTTTATCGGTTTGTTCGCCACCATCGCTGTAACGTTTGTGGGGGTTCACGTTTGCTTAGAACCAAAATTAAGTTATCTGGACTTATAAAATAAAATAAAGCTCACGCTACAATGATGAAGATTGGTGAAATTGAATGATGAAGTTATAATATAGGCTTCGTTTCTACGTGAACGTATATACGAGTATTAAGAATTATACATTTCATACGCACCCATGATTTTCTTGATTTTGAACATTGTGGAATAATTTTCATTTCAAGAAGTCCGATTTTTATTAGGTATGTATTATATATTTATCTAATTACCTGTTTTCATTATTGATTTCATTAAAATGTTCATTTTTGCTTTTAGTATTTTAAATTGTATTATTTTAAGTACCTGTACTATCTGTATAGTATCTAAATCTATATGTGCTTTAATTAAAATCAAAATAGAAGGCTAAAATGGTCTACTGTGGATACAATTGATGGAAGCGTTGAGTGTTATCCTTATTTTTGCATTGCTCAGTGGTTGAAGCGGATCAAAACAGGGGGAGGGATGAAACTAACCCCGTTGATTCCTAAATTTTCGGTTTTCATACAAACTAAAATGAATGCAACTTTGCTTGTATAAATGAAATAATTGTAGTTTAATGGTTACTTCATAAGTAATCATAAAATTAGTTAAATTAGTCTTTCAGATAATACGTTTAAAGAATTTATATTTAAATATTTGATTAGGTATTTAAACTAGGTACCTATAACAGATCATCTAAGGTGTTGAACTTCTATTGTATGCAGAGTATTATTATAAACTGCATTGTAGGAGCTAAGAATAGCTAAAAAATTTTTCACATTCAGCACTAATAACGACTTGGTGAGAATACAGAACTTAAATATTGTGAAGAAGGGGGTAATAAGACAAACATAGATAAATCACACGTCGATTGCTCTCACTACCACCTTCTTTGTGGGTCCCCGTCTGATAATGAATTATTATTATTAAATATTCTCAAAAACCTCTAACAAAAACCAAAAAAAAAATTATTAAAAGATATTTTTCAAGTAGAACTAATTAAAATTTACATCTTTATGAGAGAAGTAAATTATAAAAATATTTAATTTTTCAAAATCTAAAAGGAGCATTTAATTTTGATCAAATCAAGTGGAGGAATAGAAAATACTGATGAAAAAAAAAATAATAGAAGCATTACATTCACTCATAAGTCAACCACTGACAGTACGATACACTGTATGTACCTACTTGTGTAGTCAATAATCTTAAATCAAAAAGAAAATGTGTAGATCTATGTATTCTTAATATTATCATATTATATGCAATTTTTATGTAACACACAAAAACAAAAAATTCTTAAAAAAATAAAGAGTAGGTACTTGTTTGTATTTACTAAAACGTTACATGTTTACGCCTTTAAAATAATAATATTATTATTAAGGAGGAGCATTTACACACACACACACACGCACGTATAATACATACTCTGCTATTATTATATCTGCAAACACCCTTACCTACTGCTACTCATTCTAAAGTCAACTCTTTAAGGCGAAATAATATTATTTTTTTGCTAAAAGTCCAAATTCCGAAAATACCAATTGGAAATACATTTTTCTAAATATTACACACTCAATAAGTTCGATTTAATCTATATTTCATGGTTTAATAAAATTGTAGAACGCTAGTTTTAAAAACACACGTTAATGCTACAACTGTGATTAACTTTCGAAAAATTGGCAAATCAACCGTAGTCAGGAGAGGCTAAAGGGGCTATAGCCCTCCCCATTGTCCATGTTTTTAAGTTATTTGTACCATATTGTTCGCATTAAAATAAGTAAGTTAAAAATCTTAAATATGTAATTATGTGTACCTAAATACAAGTATTTCGTCGTCTTTTATTTTTACTAATTTATACGTATTATAATATTTATAGAAGACAACTAAAATGCTTAAAAAAAGAAACATGTCTATAGTTTACATGACTGTAGGGCACATTCAATTATTTTGTAATTTAGATCATCAGTTTAACAATATTTTACAACACAAAGATATTCTACTCTTTTATTTCTACACAATGGATATTTTATATTAAATGTCAAATTAATAATAACATAAGAACACTCAATTTGAATAATATTAAAAACAAAAACATATAAGCCAAGGATATTTCAGCATAATTTATTTATTCAACATCATAAACCACAGAAAAATGCAGCGATACATATAATATTATGTGAAATAATATTTTATTATAAAGAAGTCAATTTCATTTTTCTGTATGTGGCATATGAGATTTTAGACCTTCCTTTACAAAATTTCTAGCTAAGCCATTGCGTGAAGTAAATATAAAAAATTATCAAAAAAGTACTTATTTTACGGAAATAAAAATCGGAGTTAAACGTGTTATTATAAAATCTATTTTAGTTTAATTTTATATATTTGTAAAGTTCAATAAATAATGGCAACAACTTATCTATGGGAAGTATCTAGAGAAACAAGACCGAAATAATGATGAATCGAAGGATGATCTTGAATAAAACATGAGCGTATAGAAACAACACAAGGAAGATCTAATTTTTATCAATTATCAAATCGGATTTTTTATCAATTACATCAGTATTAATAAAAATATTTTTGAGTGAGAGCAAAATTATTTCAATAAAAACCCGTTTTCTCATTACAGTGTAATGATATTTATCTAATTATTGTTATTCAGTATTTATGAAGTAATCCAAACTTGGAGGGAATGTTATAAACATCTTTTTAAGTTACGAGGTTTTTCTTTTAAACATTATAATCAAAGACACCTAGGAATTGATCAATTATTACGTTTAGAGAAATGATTATTTTATTCTAAAAAATACTCTGATCAGTACGTTTAACACATGTTACCAGTAAACAATTCAGATGGTATAATAAACAAAAGAAAATTACCAAAAATTAAGTAAAAACAAATAGATTTAAATTATGTAGTCATAACTCCAAAACTAGTAAGTAGTGCTAGACACTTAACCTCAAAAACAGCTAATCAGCATTTATTCCAGGCGTAATTGATATAATAAATATATAAGATAAATTACGCATAATATTATAAATATTGAAAAAAAACTGTCTTAGGAAGATCTATCCTTCTTGTCCTCACCCCTCTCCATTTGACCACCACCGTACCATATAGATATTTAATCTTTATAAGTGTCATTAGATTGTATTTCTGTCAAAAGTCTTCTTGCGCACACTCACACATATAAAAAAAAAAAAAAAAAAAAACGATAAATTTATAAAATTTGAGTAAAACTAATTAACTATACAAATGCAAAATATGCAATGAAAAGCAAGTACCTAAATACAAAACGAAATTTACTATGAAATCGAATTCGATTTTCGATAACAAAATGTGCTCCTCCTCGTGCGTGTCTAGACGCTCTAGACGCTCGTGTATAAAGCACGTCGTATATTATTTATTTAAGGTACTCGTGGAATTAAACATATTATATTATGCCACTTAATATGAGTAACCATCATTACTCTTAGGTGTGCACCCATAATACCGGTCTACCCCTCGAACAGGGTCTGTACACACACGCGCACACGCACACACAGACACAGGCCACAGGGCCGTTCTTAGGGTAGGGCGAGCGGGGTATTCGCCCGGGGCGCCGACAACTAAGGACGTCAGTGGTAAAAAAAATAGTAAACATTACCAAAAAAAAATATTAAAATCCAAATATTGTACGAGACTCAATGGAATATGACTATGTATAATAATTATTCTGCTTTACATTTAACAATGCAATATATAATTCAAGTTCGAAGTTAAAGTAATAAAATTGATTTACAATAGGGGTTGAATATGGCGTGCCGAAATTGTATTCGCCCAGGGCGCTAATACGCTTAAGACCGGGTCCCTGACGGGCGCACATACCCCCCTCCCCCCTCGAGGACGACCACGGTGGTTGAATGGTTACTTACCGCCTGTTGCGTGTCTTGTACCAGCAACAGAAGACACGACGCGATCGCCAGCACGACGACGCCGAGCCGCCGCGGCCGCAGTCGATTGCCGTCGCGTAACATGATTGTCCACGGGACTGTGTGCGCCGGACGATTCACGCGCGGTCCCGCGATGATGGAGACCTGGACCGCTGCTGCCG
Organism: Stegophylla sp. TES_Ste_2020; assembly: GCA_025469315.1. Lineage (NCBI taxonomy): Eukaryota > Metazoa > Arthropoda > Insecta > Hemiptera > Aphididae > Stegophylla > Stegophylla sp. TES_Ste_2020. The sequence goes on from JAIPRM010001433.1 coordinate 23,827, forward strand.
CCGTCGCCGCCGCCGATGCTGCCGCTGTGACGCACCGGTTCGCGGCGTGCGGGCGTCGATTAGTGCGCGTGCGTGTGCTCGCTTCGTTCGAGCTTGTGCTTACGCGCGTGCGTGCGTGCGTGCGAGAGTCCAATGAGTTCGCGAAAACGGATGAAGAACGATCGAACGATTGAAAATATATATATATATATATATCAATAATAATATTATATTGTAATAGAGTGACGTGGACGGACGAGTGGAAGCGAAAAATAAAATATTACTACATTTTTATCTCACGTCCTTCTCTACAGCAATACGGGTGTACTAATAATGTATAATACTATCGATTATGTATTAAGTCGACCACGTGGCGGGCACCGTGACCGATCGACGACCCTGTAACGAGGCGGCTATATATTATATACTGTATAATACAATAGTGTATTATATAAAATATAATAAACCACACGTCCGTTAATAACGTTCTTGACGGCCGTCCGTCCGCGCTATCGCAGTATAGTTGCTCTCGGCGCGTTATCAGCTCTTCTCGTCGGCGGACGTTCTGAGGCCGCTCGGGCAACGCGCGCGCGTTCGCGCTTATACCCGTTTCACGTCCGGATCGTGGGGGCGCGGCGGCACACACGTTTACTGTGTACCGGCGGAACATCCGCTGCAGCCGCGTGGGTAGGGACCTCGGCGATACTATTTATCCAGATGCACGTTCTAAGCGAATTTCGCTCGAAAAATGAAATAATAATAATAATAAAAATAAAAATTACCATAAACACAACTGGGTGCTTAAATTGTAAAACATTCGTCCACTTCTGTATCCCTCGAGTATTCCAAAATGTTTTTGTAGCAGAGTCCGTTCAATATATGCGTCGGGCGTGAGAGTATCCTCCCTTTGGCTGTGGTTAAATATGTTACTTGCCTATTCTATAATATTTGATTCAATTATCGACGAAAAATTGATTTTTGACTTAATCAATTTGTAAGTTTAGTACGGTTTAATCACAGATCAATAAGACTCTGTGAGTTGAATACTGCTCGTGCAGTTGATCAGTTCACGTTGATTGTAGATAATATGCACGAAATTTGTTTAGCGAAAATTTAGGCTTTTTATGTGGCACATAATTTTAAATGAATCAACCTGTGGCCTGTGTAAGATACATTGAACTTGCAAGACAAAGATTTACTCACAAAACTAGAAAATAATCAAAATATCTATGACAAACGGGATATAACCGCCGTGGTAGAAAACATACCGAACCGAAAAAGTGAAAATGTAGATGTCATATTGGACCAAAACCCACCCTTTTTACTAAATAGAAACTACCAGAGGGCGTTTTTCCAAAAGGTATCCAAAACGGCGAAATCCTTTTTCCTAATGAGAAAAAGTTAAAATAAATATTGTAAATATTTCACATTTAAATCAACAAAATGTGTATTAAAATAAAATTATTAGCATAATAACATTATAGCATTTCGAGTATTTTGTAAAATGTGTGATAAATATTTATCACTTTCTAAAATTTTAACTAGAATTTTATTTATTTATTTTAGATTCTGAACGGAGTGAAGAAGCTTATGATTTTACAATGATGTTTATTTTCTTTTTTCTCTTTTTGTGAACACTTTTTCGTATAGAAATACTTGTCCGAAAGTTTTTTTTTATTCAGGGATCAATAACTAGAAACGATCATCATAACTATCTTAGTTAAAAAGAAAGTGGCGGAATTTTCAAAGATAGATATGTCCATTGCTACTAATTATGACATTTTCCAAGAGTCAGAATTCCTTTCAATCATATAACATTGTTTTTTATATTTATATAATTATATGTTATAGTTGAATAATATAATAGAAATAAAGCGTTTGGAGCTCTTTTTTAAAATTTGTACTAAATGCTTATAACTTACTAGAATTTTAGATTCTGAGTGGAGTGAAGAAGCTAATATTTTTAAAATGATGTTTATTCTTTTTATTTATTTATTATTTTAGAGTTACGGTATAAATGACGGTGAATCCAAATAATATGGCAGGTTTCTCTTCCTAATTATTACATCAGTATGATGACTCGTTGACATCGCATTATAGGTCTCTACGTTTTTATAAATATCTATTCAGTCAGTTTTTGTTTATAACCATAAAAAATAAAATTAATTGTCAAAATACGGCTAAATTGATAGTGAATTTTCTTGTACAAATAGACCAAAACTTGTATTAACTTTAAACACTATTTCAAAAAACTTGACATACGCATCATAGGTATTCTCGGGTTTTATAAAAATAAGGGTTTAAAAAAAAAAATTCTAAAAAAAAAAAGAAGAATTTCACTTAATACAAAAAAAATTTTCTTTCACCAAAATATTTTTCATATTTACATTAAAGTTTTCAAAAAGCTTGGGTAAAAAAAAGTTATAGAGAGATTTATGTCAAATTTTACATAATTTTTCCCAAATTTTGGATGATCTCTAAAAATTACCATCTACAGTAGAATTTTGATTAAGAAAATTGCTGACTGACACTTTTGGACAAACATTTTTATACAAAAACGTGTGCACATAAAATATATATATATATATATTTAGTAAGATAACATTAAATTTGCAGCTTATAATATCAAGAATTAAAAATTAAAGTAAGAAACTTCTTACAAAAACAAGATAATAAGAAGCCAGACATACTTCGCATCATGCATGTTTTTCACACTCCTGGTGGGATACATTTGGTGGGTGTGTTGAATTTGAAAGAAACGTTTTTATCAATTCTTAATATTAAGAGATTTTACTTGTTGAAGCTTCAATTAATTGAACAAAATAATAAGTGTTGGTTTTATATTGAGTGTGTTTGATAATTTAATAAAAGAATAATCCATGTCAGTTTGCTGTGTTTTTAAATTTAAAATTATTGATAGTTAAAATGCATTTATCCAACTAACCTTTAATCAAATAACCACGAGTATAAGTAAACGTTTGAGAAGTCTTTTAATAGACAAAAAGTCTACTCTCTATTGTACTGAGAATTAAAAGTCTTATGAAGTATTCATTGAAAAGAAAATAAATATCTCATATAAATAAAATCCGTGTTATACAGATTCAAACCTTAATTTTTTTAAATAATTATTCAGGCCCTTTAGATATATAAGTGTATTAAATTTTTTGCTCATGATGTTAATAATTTTTCAATTTTATTAGGTAGAAAAATTCTCATAGTAACCAAAATATTTTAATTTTTTTTTCAATATTTTAAGTAGCTATATTACTTTGTTGTGAAAAGTTTTTAGTACTACCAGTTCTAGAGTAAAAATGTGTCTAAAGAGAACGTAACGGATTTAATTACAGAATAATCCATGTCCATTTCATTATTCGTGTAAATGATTAATTTTGTATAATATTATGTAACGTAATAATAAGGAAAAGAAATCTGTCATTATTTGAAAAGATCATCATTTGAGTCATAATATTAACTTTAAACACTTATAAAAAATTATTCGTTGAGCTAATTTGTATGAATATTGTACCACGCGTAGAATAATACAAAATTAATCTTTTGAAAATATTGAGCATAATTTAAGTTTCAAAATTTTTAAGGTTTTAATAGAAAAAAATCAATTTTTATTTAAGAAATACAATTTTCAAACAAATTCTAACTTTGAACGGAAATGTTACTTACAATTTACGAGATTTTTTCAGGTTCATTAGATATATGAGTGAGTTTTTGTTAAATTTTAAGTTAATAATATTAGTAAATAAAAATTTTATGCGATGAAAATTTACAAAAAAAAGGCCAAAAGCAGTCAATTTTTTTAAACATTTTTCACTCTATGTACAACTATTGATGATAATGGGTGAAAAATTTAATGCTCTACTTTCTAGTCCTATTAGTTTTGAAATTATGATGAAATTAATAAAATCGATTTCATGAAAACCTTGTTTACGGTATATTTTAACCGTTATACATAATATAATCTTCTCTCTTGATGAAGTCTTAAATACGCCACTGATTATAACGCAAATTTATGCAATTTGAAGTGTTATAAAATCTCAACTCTGCCAGTGGAATGAAATTTAGCTACCCGGAGTGGAGATCAAATTTTCCGTCCCATTTTTAAGAAAAATAACTTTTTTTTTTGCTTTCTACCTCAAATTTTAATGAATTTTATTTTACTTTGCTCGTTTCTCAATTTTCAAAGACCTTTTCTTTTTCTTTTTTTTTGCTCTCTACTTTTCAAATTAACTCTAAGTGTAAAAAAAAACTTTATTTTACTAACGCCCCTTCTAATAATGCCGTACTCGAAAAGTGCCGTCAGGAGTGCTGCACCTCCGCATCCCCTTTGTTACTCCAATGCCTATAACAGGGGTGGCCAAACCATGGCCCGCAGCCCGACTTAAATAATCTTATGGCCTGTGAAATTCATTAAACTTTTAAATACCTAATATAATTTTTTTTAGAGCAAAATATTTTTAATGCCATGAAATTATGTTTATATTTTATTTATAATAATTTTACCTAATTAGATGACAGCAGTCTCTCTCTCTCTCTCTCTCTCTCTCTCTTTCTATGTATATATATATATATATATATATATATATATATGTATATCAAGAGTACAGCAGACTTCTTAATATAGATGAGTTATTTGATCTATAAATAATAATAAAAACAAAAAAAAAGTAATTTATAATACATATTTAAAATTTTTACTCAAAATATTTTTTGTATTGGGTCAAAATCTTATATGTGAATACACAATTTTGTGTGCGATCCGTGAGATTGTAATGCATTTTCAAAGTTTCCCGCGATATCATTTGGGTTGTCCACTCCTGGCCTATAATATAATATGTTTTCATGAAACAGTCGACTAATTGGCATTAAGAATAAAATGAATTATGCAACTATCACGCACGTAACTCACAGGTGCAACGTTGCATATTGTGCGTATTTCACGTTCTGTTTTCATTAATGATAAATTAATAATAATTATTATTGTTCGTATATTACAATTATTAGCGTGCGGATGGGTCGTGCAGGTCGTGCTATGTACGACCTGAGTATCGAAGGGAATTTCGTAAGGGCCCCGTCTCCATCTAGTCTAATGGTCTCTTTAATTAAATAAATATTGTATAAAAATTATTGAATACGTCATTTATTTTTATAATTTTATCATACTATAATATTAACAGCTATCGGTGAGCAGAGCCTTTTGTCAGCAACTTTTGAAAATTGAATTTTCCTTCAGATTATACTTTAGAGAGGTCATTTTTAGAATTTCTCAATTCCTCAATTGTTTTCGGGAAAAACAGCTCAAAATTTGATCAAAAAGACTCAGAAACTATCATTTTTTGATCCAAACTTTATGAAAATCTAAACATAGATAGACAATAATATGAGAAATATGTTGGTGCAAGAAAATTTTGAAAATGTAAAAAAAATTTAGACATTACTTTCTAACGCTTTTTTCTTCGTTAAATTTTTCTCCTTTCTTTTTTTATTAGATAAAAAAAGTAAAACAAATTTAAGTACCTAAAGTAAAGTGTAGACAAGAAAGCCAGACATACTTCGCACCACAGGTATTCTTCGATCTTCGAGTCAGATACTCTTGGTGGGTGTGTTGAAAATAACGACTATATTGTTCTTTATGCTATTGACTTCCTTCGCTTAGAATCGTATTATTGAAGAAATTATTTATCGTTTCTTTAAATTTCTACACACTCGCTATGAGTATCGAACCCGAAGAGCGAAGAATACTCGTGGTGCGAAATATGTTCGGCATTCTTGTTGATACTTTTTTATGTATGCGATTGGGATTTCCTGAAGTGAATTTTGTAATTGCCACACGTGGCCCATGCACTGATTATAATAGCGTGCAGCTTTATACACCCTTTATTGTTAATTCAAGTGTTGAATAATTGTCGTCAGTTATCACCGTTATATATAAATTATTATTATAAAAATGACAAGTATATAAAAACAAGTGAAGCTGCAAAAATAAAACTGAAGCCTATTCGAGAAAATAAAAACAAAAAGGTTATTGGATCAATTTATAAATTATTTTTAAAAAATCTGGTTAGTAGGTAAATTATAAAAACAATTGGTGACATGGAGTTTCGAAAATAGTACTTAGGTAGTTATATATACAATAACTAATGAGTTATAATATACATACATATGTACTTAAATTAAAATTAAATGTATAATTAATGCCAGAAATTTGTTCTAAATGTTGCATTGGTGATTATTAATTATATTAAATATAATGAATTAGATTTTATTGATTGTACTTAATAAACATTTATTTTAGATAGTGTTTTACATGATTTTAGATTCTGAATGAAAAGAAGATACTTATGTTTTTATAATGATGTTTATTTTTTTTATTTTTTTTTCTCTTTCTGGAAACACTTTTTAGTATAGAAATATTTGTCCAAAAGTTTCGATCAGTATTTTTATAGAACCGGAATCATACCCAGATGGTATTTTTTGACGCTGAATATGATGGTGTGAATTAAAATCCACGTGCAACAATAGTTTTTTATTTATTTTATTCTATTTTGAAAATTCAATATTTTCGGATATTATACTAAATACCTTCAATTTCATCTACAAGGTCAAGTAATGTTTTGTGGCATAATGGTAAGGCAACTGGCCTAGTACGCGACAGTACCGATGTTCGATTCCAGCCTGGCACTCCAAATTTTTGCATTTTTTTTTCTTATATTATTAACTTCTTTCGTTCAGAATCGTTTTATTGAAGAAATGATTTATCGTTTCTTTAAAATTCAATCAAGAGAATCCCACTCGACGTGCAAAGAACACCCCGACGAGCGAAGTCACACTTTTTTTTTTTTGTGAATACTTTTTACTCCACAAAGTGCTCGAACTAATATGTTATTTAATAGTTAATTTCTATTTTTTTTCTATTAATAACGTAAGTTTTATTGTATTATTGTAATGTCCACGAATTGTCAAAAAGTACTAAATCAGTCAAGTGGTAGCCAAGAACGAAAACGGAAGCAACAAAAAAAGCCGGACATATTCGCTCCTTAGATAGAACTCGGATACACCTTAGGTGGGTGTATCCTAAATTTTATCTTAAACTATTGGACTATTATTATTTTTATACGAAAACATGTAAAAAATAAAAAATAAACGTCAATGTAAAAACACTAGCTTTTTCGTTCCACAGAAATAAAAAATTGTTAATTACGATAAATACAATATTTACATGTTATATTATTATTATTATATCAATAAGAACTAACAGGGGTTTGGAATCCGTGGAATCACTTCTCATGACTCATAAATACTCTTCTGGTGGTGGGTGGTCAAAATTATCTACTGCTTGGGTTAGTTGGATAATGGATATTATGTTCAGATGCCACTCTGTAATATTAAGAAAAACTACGGTAAACTAGGGCTCCTTATATGATTTTGCACTACATGCAAAATACCTCTTGCGCAACGCCTATGATCACAATAATGTGCCGTTACTCGTTAGAATATTCAAACGATTCGATAATATTATAATAATAATAATAATATAATAATATAATAATATACTACTGGCGTGTAGAGAAAATATTAATTAAATATATAGCGATGTACGATGTTATATTATTTCGTTTGAATAACAATATAATAATATGTATTATATTATGTATTCGTTTATCGAGCTTTTTTTTCCCCCGCCGCGCCGTCGAGTTCGCCATTTTTTTCGTTACCGCAAACGACCGTCGCTCTTCGGTGGCGGAACGGCGCGCGTCGTCGGCGACGGCAGGAGATACGCCGACGTCCCACCGCGGACGCGCGCCCCCGCCCCGTCCCGCCTAGCCCTGTCGGCCGACGGAAACGGCCACGAAAACTGCTTGTGCCGCGCGGCCCGTAGTGAGTACTATGTCGGTGCGTCGCACGAGTGTCGTGTTGAAGTAGCTTCAACACGCGCGGGTCTTTCGAATCTGTGGCCTGCAATGCCGCGGCTCGGACTGCCCTATTTGCGGTAAGTGTCGTTGCAAAACGACGACGATACCTAATAATTATTACTATTATCATCACTGTAAACGCGTCAGAATATCATTATTTTAACACGTTTGTTTATTGTAATAAACGCAATTCAATTATATGTATATTATGTTATTGCGTTTCACCGGATGATCTATAAACACAAAAGCGATCAATTAACGTTTTACAAGCCTTTTTGCTGTTCAAAAATTACTTGACACTTAACTAGGATAATTAAGACTTTTTTTTTTTTTTATACTCGATTTGTCGGTGCGATCTTACGTGCGTAAACGGACAAAAATAAATTAGTTCACTGACTGAACAGAGTGAGAGAACAGGACGCGGAAAATTTCGAAATAAATATTTTGACCGCCAGAAGTGGAATTATGCTTGAAAATAACTGTATTTAAAATTTTATTTATCCGAAAATAGAAATCCACCGAGTTCGACAAACTCCACGATAATTCATAACTATTTGAGTTTAAGTATTTGAATACGATAAAAATCATATTTATTGAGAAAAGTTAATATAGTTTATATGAACACTTATGATTTATTGATTTCAACAACTTAACTGGTTAACACACTTTTTTCCATTTAATTTCTCAAAATCCAAACGTTTCGTGATAGTATCATCGGGGTACACCCTAGCTCCGGTGCATAAATTATTTTCCTCTATTTCCACATTACGAGAAAATTTTCTGAGACATAAAAGTTTTTTTCGCGTGAAATTATTATAATAATACATCGGTGTTCTCTTTTATCTTTTGCAGGCAACTCACATTGTTCGCTTGTTTATTTACAACAGCATCCGCGGTAAGTACACCTAGAATACGGCATGATTTTTTTTTTCTATTCGACTTTCGTTTTAATTATATACAGGGTGCGTCAAGAAGAAATTACAATTTTACGCGTTATATTTTCAACGTTTAATATTGTTATAATATATTATTTTTGACGTACGCTCTATGCACATACGATTCGCGAGACTTGACGATCGCGACGAATGATTACGTACGCGTACGAATTTACGAAATATACGTTTTTTGTGTTTGAAATTTACAAAAAAACGACCCGGACAAGTGATATTTTCAAAATACGAACACATAATAAACACGTGTGCGTTGTATTTGTATAATAATATGTACTCGCACCTCCTCTCCCCTACGTGGGCAAGGTTCGACCTTATCACACACCCGTGTTACGTAGATACTAATAAGTAAAACATGTTACCGTTGCCGGTGTAAAGTGCAACTGTATTTCCAGCGCTGTTCCTAGAAATGGTCTATAATTATTATCTCGTGGCTCACAGAGGCGAAAGGCGACCCAGCATATCACCGACGTCCGATAAACTCGACCGTATACGTGTGTGCATGTATATACGTATACTTGCGTGCGTGTGCATGTGTGTGCGTGTGCGTGTGTATGCGTGCGTGCGTGCGTGTGTTCGTGTGTATGTGTGTGTTTTGCTCAGTTTTTAACTAGGTTGTCGAGAACCCACCGAGAACTTCCCGTTGGTCTGATAATGCGTGGCGACCGAATGTCTTTGTGCAATGTAGATCGTCACTTCCGTGTTACAATGGAAAATCGGGTGGTTACGTCAAGTTTTATCGATTGAAACGTTCATTGCCATCTCATTTATCCATCCGCCCCACCGCTCATTTGCCAATCAAATAGTATACGAGTGTAAAATAATTCAACTGAGCACTAAACTGCAGATAAAAAAAAAAAAATCTTCAAAAAAGTTTAAATTTAGTTGAAAAAAGATCGGGGTGTTGGAATTTTAAGGAAAAGAAATAAGCTAAATCACTCTCAAAGTTCTGTGCCTAAAAAACTGAAAGAGTATAACGTTTAAATGCCAAAAAATGCATTCTTCAAAAAAATTCCAAAAAATGGTGTCCGTTGTGTTATTATTACTAATACATTTTTTCTGAAGAATTGATTAATATTGTATCCTCTTTTAGATACACCATTTTGAGATAGATTTTAATTATTTATTTACCTAAAAATTCTTCAATATTTATCACAGAACTAAGTTTTTACTTTTTATAATTTTTTTGTTTTTTTGCAGATTTCACTTAATTTTCCGAAGCCTTTAATTTAATTTAATATTATTATGATTTATATTATAATATAATAATGTAGAATTACGATCAACATTAAAAAAAAATTAATTTATTAATAAAAAGCCGGACATACTACGCACGATGGGTGTACTTCGCACGACGGGTGGTATTCTCTTGACGGGCGTATTAAATTTTAAAGAAACGATAAATCATTTCTTCAGTAAAACGATTCTGAACAAAAGAAGTTAATAATATAAGAAAACTTGTCCATAAGTTTCAATCAATAACTTTATAGATCCGAAATCACACCTAAATGGTATATTAAAAAGATCATTTTTCAAATTCATATACCTTTATCAAAAATGTGAAAACTCAATTTGAGTTTTGTGGTATTTATACACTTGAGGTCATAATTGACCATAGGTATTGTCAGTTAAATTAAGCTATATAGTTATGGTTAAATTAAAGGTAGAACAACTATGGTTTTCTATTTAAAGCCTATACATTTTAAGTGTATAAATTATTTTAAACGAAATTTAAATACACGGGTATATTAGACACGTATATTTCCGAATAATCATACGTGTATCCAATACACGTGTACCAGGATTTTAATTACACGTGTATTAATGCGTTTAAGATACGTGTACTCGAGACCCGTGTGCAGGTGTTGGTTAATACCTGGTCAAAATCGTGAGCTCTTATATCAATGTGTTAGTCATGGTAATATTAAAGTTGTATTATTTATTGTAACGTAGGTAATAAATTTAATTTTTACGTAAATTATAAAAAAAAGATAAATATTTTGCTTTTCTATACTTAAGTTAATTTAACTTTATTTTACTTAACTTTTTTTTTTATTCAATAAATAAGAAAAAAACAATTATACTAAACAAGAAAACTTTGGTGAAGAAAAAAAGTTGTAGAAAAAAATTCTTACGTTCTTTTTTTACATTTTCAAAATTTTCCTGCGTTAGAATATTTTTCATACTATTTCCTATCTATGCTTAAATTTTCATATAGTTTGGATTTAAAGAAAGATAGCTTCCGAGTGTTTTGTTAAATTTTTGTTAGTTTTTCCCAAATTTTAAGAAAACAATTGAGAATGTCGAAAAATGATCTTTCTGAAGGAAGATGAAAATCTGGTTTCAAAAAGTAATTGGTCGAACCTTTTGAACAAGTATTTCTATATATAAACATGTACACAGGAAAAAAATAAACATCGATGTAAAAACACTAACTAAAATGTATTAGATTTCATTTTACTCACGTGTTGGTTTTTCAAAACGTATTAGGTAACTACATAAAATAACTATTTACCATACAATCGTCATATTTTTTTACTCGCTAGTAGAATTAGGGGTAATATTAGGAGGGCTGAGTCCTTAACCATTTCAAACACCTTCAAAATTATGTACTTCAAAATGTTATTACTGCTTAATGGTGTATCGGTATAGATTAAATACATTAAAATATTTAATAACAATAATAAAGATACACTATAAGAATAATTTCATTTATTTTTTCTATATTAGATGAACTAAATACATAGTCACTTCACAACGTAATGTGTAAATGGTGGCTTCTTTATTCATGTTTATCTAATATTTTATTAAGCAGTAATAAGATTTGTAAACAAGTGCTATATGATTTTATCAGATTTTGACACAACTGTAGTATAATTATAATAATACTTATATTATTATCATACTTACAACAACTAGGTAACTACGATTAAGCACTGAAATTTTCGGTAACTATAAACCGGTACGTTATAAAATATTTATTAAATTTTTGGATTTCCTAAACGAAACTGTTCAATACTGATAAAGTAATTTTTCAATGTAGTTTCACTGAAAAATCTTAAGAAATTTACTTTCGACTTTTCAAGTTAACCGTAGTTGCATACGTCTTTTTTATTTATTTTTCTCATATTATTGCAATCATTATTGCTCTTCGGGGCGTTATTATTAATAAATAAATAAATAAATAAATAACATTATATTGAACAGTTGTAAATTGCACTGGGTTACTTTAACATTCCAAAAAGATCAGTGGTAAATTACGCTAAAAATGTTGACTATCTGAAACATGAGCAATAAATTGTGCCAGTTTATTTTTGTCTTTTGAGATCCAAAAAAAGTCATTAGACAATCGTTCCGAATAATTTTTCCTGCCAGAAAAATGAGTAGTAGATTGCGCTGAACATGTTAAATAATTTTATGTGGAATATAATATGATATTAACTACTATGGATGAAGCCATGTCCATTTCGTCCGTGTTAACAATTAAAGTATTTTTCCTGTTCCAAATTCGACTTAATATACGTGATTTTTTTTTATTTATTTACTCAGTATGTTTTTCTTGACATTAAGAATTTCTTTTTTTGTAAATTTTCAATGAGTAATAGATAATATTAAAGCAAATTGAAGACTTCATAAAATCTATATTAATTTAATAAATGGAAAATTTAATGGATTGAACCAGTGGCGCCGAAGTACTTTTTTAATGCTCTGAAAAACTATTATTTAGAATACTCACCTACCCCAAATTTTAGATTCTGAGCGAAGTAAGTTTGGAAATACTATTAAAATTTTCATTGACTTATCATGGAAAATTTGATTTCGTCCATGGTTCCACATCATGTGATGTATATAATATAGGTAACAGTAGTTTCACCTAATTAAGCATAGATAATAAAGATTATTTATTATTTATGAAATATTTACCTAATTATAATTAATTTTATTTATTCTAACTATAGTTATAGCTTCTTAATTCTTATAAACTATAATAGTCTTAGGGAATTATAAATGCTACTGTTTACTCTCCTAACCACTCACTCACATACCAAAATAATAGGTATTGTGTCCACAATATATGAAGGTGGACTTCGACATTACTGGATTGAAAAATAAAATCGATTAAATTGTTCAAACAGAAAAATTATTTAAATTGTTAAATATACGAGATGGAAAAGGTAGTATCTAAGACGGGGTCCATGGGGTCCACACTCTCCCCAAATATTTTTACATAACATTTTAAAATTATATTTGACGCAACATACTTACTATATTTCAACTTTATAAATTGCAGGGGCAGTGGGAAACTTCAGACGGTGGTTTCTACTTAACAATTAAAAGTTTGCTAAAAAATGTGTTCTCATTTTATAAAATAACAAATATTATTACAATTATTATTTGTGTAAACCTATAGTATTTTTTTTTTTTTTTTATCATGGCCTCATAGGCCTAGCTATTATTTTTTTTCGGTTATAATTTTTTTTAATCGAAAACATTCCGAATGAGTACTCGCATATTTCTCTAGTAGAAAACATTTTTGGCGCAGAATTTACAGAGGTAATTTTTCGAAGTTCTCGATAGATTTTCCGAAAACAAGGGAAAACTACAGCAAATCAGAGTGAAAATGATAAAATATGCCGTAAACTTGACTTTTAGATTACACTCTAAAAAGAATAGTACATACTACATACTGGAAACTTGAATCTATTAGGTAATATATTATAAAAAATAAAGTAAAATAGAATTTTAGAAATATCCCAATTTCTTTTAACGAAAATTTCAATTCTTTATTACGAGTTTAAAATATTCTTGCATACGTATATTCCTTTTCATCATGTTAATTTATTTTTCATGTTTTATAGTTTTAACAGTATTAAAAATTAAATTGCACATGGTGTTTGGATCATAAGGGGGAGAGGGATCAGAACCCTCACAAAAAGAAAAAAAAATGGAAAAACGGAAAAACTAACAACAACCCGATAAAAATATATAATTTAACAAGAAAAAATAAAGGTTAATATTTTCTACTTTTGGACCATCCCGGAAATTTATTTTCAGTTACGGCCTTGGAGATGAACATAGTAAACACTAGTTGGATAAATGTTCTAAGCTACTCTTAATATCATATATTTCAAACAATATATCATTATTTGTTTGAAGAAATTTTTTACTTACTCGTATTTCAGGAAGCCAAAATTTTTCGAAGCAATTTACTACTAGTGTTTCAAGTTGCCATAATTGATCGGTGCTATTTTCTATCGCTCTTTGTATAATACCTTACGACAAAGAAGTGGGCCTTCTCACATCTCACTTATCTTTTGCCTATGCTTACCTGATTTAATACATATGATGTTTGTAAGGATACAAATATATATATATACACACACACACACACACATATATATATATATATATATATATATATATATATATATATAAGTATATATATATATATATAAAATACATGTTAGTAAATATGGT
>JAIPRM010001434.1:0-38156 GCA_025469315.1 Stegophylla sp. TES_Ste_2020
AGTATTGAGAAATTGGAAAAATGACCTTTTCTAAAGTACCATCTGGGTGTGATTCCGGTTCTATAGAGATACTGATCGAAACTTTGGGACAAGTATTTCTATACGAAAAAGTGTTCACAGAAAGAGAGAAAAAAAAAAGAAAAAATAAACATCATTGTAAAATCATAAGCTTCTTCACTTCGTTCAGAATCTAAAATATAAAAAATCATAATATAATATATAATTGTCTTTGATCTTCTCAATATTTAATACTCTAAAATAAATATTACCAATGATTATATAATAGCTAGCTTAATAATTGCTTAATAATTACCCGTGTAGGCATAAGGACCAATGCCGAATAACTTGTATTTTACTTATAAATTTGTTCATAAATTCACTTTACAAAGTTCTGCATGAGTAAATACTTTTAAAAGTTTATCCAACTATAATTTTTATAAGCGAAACTCAAAGCAGCTATACACAGTGTTGGGAATAGATATGTAATAATTTATGCAGATAAAGATAAATGTGAATGAACAAAATTTTTAATTCAAATAAATTAAAATTCATTTTTAGTTTTGTACAATGTTACAACATCACCATAATGAAGTACAAAATAAAAAAATTTGGATATACACCATGAGTATTCTTGGCTTATTGGGACTTAGTGAATGTGTTAAATTTTAAAGAAACGATAAATCATTTCTTCAATAAAATTATTCTGAGTGAAGCTTCAGTTTATTCTAGACAAATTTACTTAAAAATTATAAAGTTTATTATTGTAACAAAAATAAAATATTTTTGCTCAGCCATTTTAATATTTCATCATTAACTGAGAATAAAAAAAAACAAAATTTTTGTTGAGAAAAAAATGTTAAAAAAAATGAAAACGTTTCTTTAAAATTATGTACACTCTTCAGAAGTATCTGACCCGAAGAGCGAAGAATATCCATGGTGCGAAGTATGTCCAGCCTTTTTTATATACTCGTATTTTTCAATTTACAAGCATAGACTTAATTATGAATATTAAATATATATTAAAATATTATATATTTTCTTACAGCCTTTGAAACAAATATATTAATTTATATACAATATACATATAATATAACTATAACTCCACATATACATTATATAATTTACAATATACAAAAATCGCAATTTATGTCAATACAATAGTTACTTATTGTAGTTGTACCTAAGACATTTTTCGTTTTATAAATTTATAAATGCATACACAAAATAATTATATTAATTAACAAATCACATTTTACACAATTAGCGACCTTCAATTTCACATTTGTAATAAAATAAAATTGTCTTGGTCAGTTGATGTCGTTTACTAGCTTATTTTGCAATTGAAGTGTAGTCTTTTTTTGAGGTAGTTCTGGTTATTGGATAATTATTTGTATTTTATGTGATTTGAAAGTAAAGCGGTTGCATCCCAACAATCAATACACTCTTGGAATATAGTAGAAGATGTTTGTTAATTCATTTTGAACGTAAATAATTATTTTCTAGTCCATATTTTTACAAATATTTATTTATTTTCAATAGTTAGTGACTAGAATAAAGTTGCTGTTAGCCTAATGGTTTTATAAACACTGTCAGAAGATAGTTTAAGTCCACATCTTTTGTTTTAAGTGTGTACATTTTTTTATTACCGATTTAATATTATCTTTCGTATTACGGTAGGTTAATGATCTTTGACACTGGGAAAATCTGAAGTAAAACAAAATTAGAGGAATAAACACAGGAAAAGAATTTTTAAATTTGAATCAAACGGTTTTATTTTGTAATTATTGATAATATTCTGTGATAATATTTCCGGCCTCAAATAAAATGGCGAAAGATTACCATTAGTAGTTAGTACTTTAGTTAATTATATGTATATGTGTGTATTGAACTTAATGTAGTTAATAATAATTCGTGTATCGTTTGTAAAAAAAAGAAAAAAAAGTCTATCCGGAAATTTCTCGGTCTCCCTGAATCTAGTCATGTACCTATAGGCACTTACTACTGCTTCTATCTCATATAATATTATCGCAAACATTTAATTTAATTTAATCTTTATTAAACCGCCGCCTCAGCAGAGTGTTCGATAAACGATTCTCATAAATGATTACTTTTATTATACTTCAACAGCTGTAAGCTATTATCATAGATATGAAAATTGAATTGATTTTTCTACATTTCAATTCCGATTTCCAACTACAACAGCTAAAGCAATAGAATAATTTATAATAACTATATGAACTATTAAATAATAATCATTTTCGTTTTAACATGTCGTCATCGACGATTTCAGTCGCGTGTGATGTATTATTTGTTGAGCGTCCCTAGAATACATAATTAAAAGACACGTCTTCATAATCTATTATTTTCGCTCGTTAACATAAGCAAGTCATAGTTTCTATGAATATACTGCAGAAGACCGTGTATTACAAAAGATTAAGAACCACTGCTTTATGATATTTATAAAAAAATGTTTTAATATAATGTCATCAATATGATACATATTTAATATAATGATATAAAGAATTATGATTGTTATTATAATTATACAATGATATATTATGTCAATCAATGTTTATCTTTTTTAGATGCAAAAATATAATCATGTTGGTATTGTTCAATGATACCTATAATAATTAATCCAACATTTAAATCAGAGGTCACCAATTAATTTCTAAGGGGGTCTGTATTGAAAATTACCAAACTTCCCACGGTCCAATATACTTTTTAATGACTTTTATCATACATTAAAAAATAACAAATATATAGGTATATATTATTTGTACTAAAAGATCTTAATTAATCTATACCGAATTACAATCACGGAAAAAAAATATCAAGTATTCAAGTTTTTATGTAAAAAAATGCATTAAATCGTTAAGATGATCATATTATTATTCTAACCAATATCTGAAATTATTTCTTATGAAGTTCATATTCGTAAAAACAGCTTTGCATACATGCTATAAATATCACACACAGTTTTCAAACAAATTTATGAAGAGTACTACCTACTTGATATTTTCCACAAAATAATTTGTGTTTAGTTTCACAGTGCCTTTATGAAACGCATTTTTGTTAATCCATTATTAACATATCAAACATAAAGGTATAACTCTGACTATTTAATGTAGTGTTAGTCATAAACTGTCTATTTTCGGTTTTAATTTCCCCCATTTAACTACGGGTCCACATAATAACCAGGGCAGTACAAATCTGGAAATTTTTAATTTTTAAAACCGTAAATATTTGGGTTGTAAAAATCCGATATAAATAGATAAACTACGCGCCCCAACTTAGAAATCTTTTGAAATTTGTTATTAATAATCATTTATCACTCGTATCGAAAAATACAGAATACAATATTGGAATTTCCTCTAGTTAACAATTTAAAGCGGTCATTTTTTGAATTTTTCAATTCTTCATTTTTTTTTTTTTTTTTTTTTTTTGGAAAAACGAACCTAAATTTTACAAAAAAGACTCGGAAACCATAATTTTTTTCATCCAAACTTTATGAAAACTTAAACATTGATAGACAATAACATGAGAAACATTTTGGCGCAAAAAAATTTTGAAAATATAAAAAAAAAAATTTGGCCAATTTTTTTAACACTTTTTTTTCTTAATATTTTTTCCTTTTCTTTATTTATTAGATAAATAAAAGGTAAGTGAAATAAAGTAAAGTATGGACAAGAAAGCTGGACATACTTCACACTACGAATATTCTAAATTTTTCGCTCTTTGGGTCAGATACTCTTGGTGGGTGTGGTGAAAATGACAACTATTATTGGTTTTTTATATTATTAACTTATTTTACTTCTCAGATGGTACCATTTTGGCGAGTATGTGGAATTTTAAAGAAACGTCAAACGACAGTAATTTCTTTAATAAAATTATTTTTAGCAGAATTTGAATTAACTATGTATTTATAACAATAGTTTTCAGTTATATTAGGGATGTATTTAATATTAGAGTGATCCATGTTCATTTCATTGTTTGTGAGGATGATCAATTTTTCTGTGTTTTAAAATTTAAAGCTCTTATAATTAAAAATTAAAAAGGGTTGTTCTTTATTATTTTTTGCTCCAACAGTTCAGAATAATTATTAATGTTGATTTATCTCCTTCCTAGATTTTGTAAGATGTGGACTACCTAAAATGTGTAAGTACTTGAATAAATTATTTATCCCAGCTGAAATTGTGGTGACCATCACTGCCTATATTATACAATAAGCATACAAATATTTTACTTAAAGGTACTCGTATTTTCCGAAATCAAAATTATAGTGCAGTTATACTTTTACGTTATTTTCAACATAAAAACGTAATAAACGGGCGAGACCTGTTTCGCCCAACGTATTTTTGTCGTTCAAATATTAAGTTGGCAATGATTTTATTAAGTACTCTAGAAGCTTTGCTTCTATATGTTATGCTAGAAATGTAGAAACATATTTTGGCGTTTCATTACCGAAATGTACTCACGTTGCATAGCAAGTCGAGGGATATTTTTGATTTGCACAGCAAAGTGGAGGCGTTAACGATCGCGTAGTGAGTTGACCAAACACTTAGTGAATTAACTTATGCCGGCGAAATCGATACAATATTATATTTTTATAAACAGTAGCCGGGCGGAATCGATAGACGACGGGAGTCGATGGAATATAATTATTTCATATAGTCTAATTAAAAAATAATAATTCACTTTATAAAGTTATTGCCAACTTAATTTTCAAACGACAAAAATACGTTGGTCGAAACGGGTTTGTGCAGGGTTAAACGGGAAAGGTCGAATTTAGGCGAAAAGGGTCACAGCTCAACAAACTATGCACGAAATTTTAATGCAAAAAGTTTACAAGTTGTTCGTTTACTATGAAAATTCTTATTGATTTATCTGAATAGTAAAAACATTGCGGAGTTAAACAATTCTATAATGATTATGAACCATTAACAAACTTACATTTTAGGTGAATTATTTGCACTAATTGCTAAGAATTATTTAATTTACCGATCAAATACTATATCAAGTATAATAAAATAATTTATGTTGATTAAAAGTGTTTTTACGATTAATATATTTTAGTCAGACTATAGTTCAGTAAAATAAACCGAGACAAACAGATGAAAGAATTCGGCTAACGACGACGGTTATAATATACTTATATATATATAAATATATATATATGTATATACGCACGTGTTGTTCAATGTTCATCCCTTCTACGGGATGTATATTGTAAACGATAAATGAATACCAGTTTATATTTCTTGGAATTCCGTTGTTACGTTAAAGACTGGGGAAAAAATCACCTGTTGTGCTCATTTTGAGGAATAAATAATTTCATTTCGATGCTCATTCAAATTTCAACTGCCAGCCGTGCGTTTAGATGACGTTCCACACAGAGTTGCATTGAATCAGAGACAGATGCGACTACTACAGTACCATAGGAATCCGAAAACGGTTATAAACATTATTTAGGTACGACATTTTTCTTTTTAACGATTACCTTGTTTGTTGGTAGTTCACCTTTATTTTAATTTATAAATGATAAATAAATTATACAACAAAGAAGAAGGGTTGCATTTAGTATTTGAAATCTCAGAGAGCATTCACCCCGTTTATGTATAACTACCCTATTCGAATACACCCCTGTAATAATATACTGAGGATGAGAAATTGTAACACACGACGAATTTTAACTTGTACTAGACTTAATATGTACATTTTACAATGTTATTTTTTAATTTATTTCAATAATTTCAAGTTGATATTAAGAATAAAATTGTCGGTTTCCCGAAATAGTTGAATATTAGTGAGTTAATATTTATCAACATATTATTTCTGCATAGCGACCTAATCTAACCAAACCTAACATTTTTTTCTAAGTTTTAAAAGCTATTTATGAAGCTCATAATTATTATTAGATAGCAGCATTCCTTTCTAAATTACGCATGCAAAAGATAAAATTTTGTTTTAAATATTATTCAGTGAAACCTGTTTTAAGTGGAATCGCACGGGACCAGTAAATATTTCCGTTTTATACAGGTTTCCGTATAAATGAAGAAATAATTTTCCTGCATCAAAATACATTTCCGCACCGGATAAGATTCCGTCTTATTAAGGGTCCGCTTCAGACATGTATCACTGCATATCTTTTATTATTATTATTACAATAAGTCTCACCAATAAAATCAATTTAAAATAAACGTGTATAATAATATGGGATCTGGAATTTTTAAAACTTCAATTAAGATTTTTTAAAAATTGTGTCTAATAAAATGTCATTTTTGTATCATCAGTTTTTGCACAAATTATTTCATTAAAATTACCAAAAACTATTTTAACATTACTTCGTTGCTTACCACTTTTTCAAAGTAAATTTTGAACTATCCATTAAAATTGAATACATTTTCATGTTTTCAGTATAAACCTGCCTTAAGGGCAACTCAAATTAAAACACTTGGACAACACAAAAATCGTTTAATCTATATCATAAATTAAGTAACAAACTGTAGGTTTAAAGCATTTAAAAGTTATAACCATGGTTAGTTATCTACGAATCGAGTGTATAACATTTAGAATAGATAGAATAGATTAAACTATTTAACCTATTCTGTGTTTATAACACGTATTTGTCGTCATACGTCGCAAATACTAATATATAATAGGTGTAAATTAACACTAAAAGACAGTAAAATATGTATTTTATTTTATTTCATTATATTTAATGTTGAACGATTCATTATTGTAACTTGTTCAAAAAGTAAAATGAAGACTATATAAAATATTAAAAAAAAGAAATTAAATTTTATTGTATTTTGATGAAAATTATGCGCAAACGTATTAATGAATTTTATTGTCCGTTTGTCGGGACATTTTATGCTAAACTCGCAATCAAAGGCCGTAGCCAACATAACATTTAGATTATAAAGACATATTTTGACTAAATAAATTAGGACAAAATAAAATCAACAAAATCGATTTGCCATAATAATAATATCATGAAGTTTGTGCAATTTTACATAAAATAATATTATTAATTATTATTATTGTTATACCATTTTATTTATTTTGATTTAAAAATAAATTTCAGGGGGGGGTTTGAACCCTGAAACCCCTCCCCTGGCTACGGCTTTGCTCGCAATATTGTTGGAAGTCACTACATTTTCGAGCCGAAAATCATCGCCAATAAAAATCACGAACAGTACAATGTTTCTTTTATACACACACACAATATGTCACGTTTACGTTTACGTCATAGATAATAAAAATGTTTTTACTATCTCTATGGTTTACTTTACATGAACCAGTTTCTTTATGAACGTTATAATATACTTAAAGATTTTTCATGCGCCATACATGCAAGTCTATCGCATACAGCCCATGAACTAAGATAATAATATGGTTAGTAGCCCAATTATTAAAATATTATGTAAGCATAATATGAGCGATAACTTCAGAAATTATCGATATCAACAAAATTGAAAATTATTATTATTATAAGACGTGATGAATTTCTAATCGAATCCTATACGAAAAGGGGAGGGGGATATAAAACAATCGATAGACTCGATGTGCGCGACGATTTCACCGTTCTTACCTTGACCGAAGAGAGAAGAAAAAAAATCACGTTTGAAAAATAACCGTCTGTCCGATTGTTTGCGCCACGCCAACGAAGTCTTCATACACAATGCATATGTATTATATAATAATATATACGGGTATGGTATTTTGTACACGTGTCTATATAGGCATACATACACCTCGAGTCTCGACACACCCCAATATCCCATAAGGGTAAAAACCGAACCAGTGCCTGTAATAGTCCCTCGTAATTTATATGATATATATTATACATACAGGGTGCCCCCAGTACGATTTGACAAACTCAATAACTCTTGTTCTATTAAAAACTTTTTTGATTTTGAAAATTGTTTCTGCAAAATTTGATAATTTTTTTTTCTTTATGACTCAAATTTTAAATTTTATACAACAGTTTTAGGAAAAATTCAAAAATTTTTTTTTTTTGAGTTCATTTTCTACGATTTTTTTTAAATTTGCGAATAATGACGTTTTTGGCAAATTTACTAAATTATTTACAAACATAAAATGAAAGAATTATCCTTTATTAGACATTTAAGCAACAATATTCTTCTAAAAATCAGATTCACAAAATGGTTATTTTGAATTTTTCTAAAACTGTAGAATAAAATTTCTTATTTAAAAATTTGGGTCCTAAAGAAAAAAAAAATGTACATTTTTGCTGTAGTGCAGTGCTGTAGTAATAATTTTAAAAAAAACAAGTTCAAAATTATTGCATTTGTCAAATCGTACTGGAACACCCTGTATATACATACATATTATATGCTTGCGTTGTATTAGGTATGGCGCACCCCGTAGCACTCTCGATTCGGTCGCCCCAACATATCCACGTATCTACCTTTATATGTATTTGACGTTCACCCTCGCGGCCAAGACGCACACCCGACACGATAATATATTAAAGGTCTATGTTCCGTGGTACAGAAAATTTTTTCAGAAAAAAAACCGTTTCCTTTCAACGACCTCCCCCAAAGATTGGATAATTTACGCACACACAAACGCATACACAAACTGTCGTCTCGCAAACCACCAAATGGTTACGTTTCTATACACAACAAACAACAATTCTCACACATTTATATCGTATTATACCTGTATACATAGTAAACCAACCGTGCAGTATCCCGGTCATTAACTTTTTTCTAATTAATTGTTTTCAAACTTTTTTTTAAGTATGATAAAAATTAATATTAACACTATATTTTTCTTATGTAAAATAATATATGCTATTTATTTTTTACATGATTTTTAAGTTTTAGATTCTGAGTGAAACCGAATTTGCCTCTAGTTAGTACTTTAGAAATGTCATATTTTGAATTTCTTAATTCTACAATTTTTTTTATTTTTTTGGAAAAACTACCGAATATTTGAAAAAAAAAGACACGGAAACCATAATTTTTGGTTTCAAACTTAACGAAAATTTAACCATAGTTAGACAGTAATATGAGAAACATTTTGGCGCAAGAAAATTTTGAAAATGTGAAAAAAAAAAACATTTTTCTAACATTTTTTTTTTTTTTTGTCATAAGTAAAGTATATAGACAAGAAAGCCGGCATACTTCGTACCACGGATATTCTTCGCTCTTCGGATCAGATACTCTTGGTTGGTGTGTTGAAAATGACGACTATTATTGTTCTTTATATTATTAACTTCCTTTGTTCAGAATCGCATTAGTGAAGAAATGATTTATTGTTTCTTTAAAATTCTACACGCCCACCAAGAGTATCTGACCCGAGGAGCGAAGAGATATGAAGTATGTCCGGCTTTCTTGTCTATACTTTACTTTTTGCAATTATGTTTATTGTTTTTTCTTTTTTTATTTAATTATTTTTAAAAAAAAATTTCTCTGTATACGTTTTCTTATAGAAATACTTGTGAAAAAGTTTAAACCAGAAACTTTTTTTGAACTAGAATTTTGTTCTAGATGATATACTTTTAATACATCATTTTTTCCAAATCCTCAATAGCTTTTTTCAAATTTGGGGAAAACTACCAAAAATTTTAAAAAAATGTGCCTTCAAAACTTTTTTTTCGATCCCAACTCTATAAAAATATATATGTAGATAAAAAATAAAATGATAAATATTTTGGTGAAAGAAAATTTTTAATATGTGAAAATTTTTTTCTAACACTTTTTTTTCTAATTCTCAGTAATAGTGAGCCAAACTGACTGAGTAAAAAATAATTTGTTTTTTTAATAATAAAAGGAAAATACATAGTTTAAAAATTAATATTCATAACAAATTGAGGATTATTTTCGATTTAATTACAGCCGCGAAGCGAACTAGTGCGACTTACAAAGCAGGCGAGAGGTGGTTTTTGAAGTGAGAAAAGTAAGCATAGCAGTAAAGGGAAGCGTAGCTCAATACTTTATATATTTATATCTACATTAAAATGTATAATATCATTAAAAAACTGAAAAAAAATAGGGGTCCAACGAGTGATGGAAGGATAACCGATAAGTACCACATTTATTTTTTCTAACTAAACATTATAACTTCAATTATTTTTTGTGTTCTATTATTTTTCCTGTAACTCTTTATAGAATTTTTTTTTATTGGATTTCCTTGAAAACAAAAAAATCCTTCAACTGCCAATTAAGGTGTAGCGTTTGCTATAAGATTACTACATGTACATCCACTATAGCAGGGGCGGTTAAACAGTCGATCTTGTTAAAATTTATTTTTAGTAGATTTTATCAAATGTCCTTCGCTGAAAAAATTTGATATCATCTATATTTAATAAATATTAAAAAAAAAAAAAAAAAAATGTATAGAAGTTGATTTTCAAAAGAAAAATTTTATTTGTAGTAGATCTCTGTCGAAAAAAGTTTGGCCGCCCCTGTAGGATAGCCGCCATTTGGTATATATACAGAACGGGTGTGAACAAATACGTTTGTGTCTTGACAATAAAATATCAATATCGTGGACAGTTTGTAAATTATCACTCTGTTTTTTCTTCAAAATTTCGACACGATTCCGTTTCGGTTGTATACACGTTTTGTATTGTTACACTTAGCACCGAGATCTTTCACAGAAGGGTAGAAACTGTGGGGCTAGTTTTTCCCAGGTTGGCGATCGTCGTATAAATCCCCACGATATATTTTTTGTGTTTCGTGGGTAAGCTAAATTCTATTAAGTTTTTATTGGAACTACACATTACCCTACATATAAACGAACGGTAGGTACTTCTTTTTACCCACAGTCTGCATGGTGTGTCTACATTGTGATTCTCTTTTAAACGCATGATTTGTATACCTATACATCCAATGTGTATGTGTGTACCTATAGTTTATACATTGTGTAAAACAGCTGTGGATTCCGAGATACCCACACCATTTACGTTGTAAATATTATATTATGTCATTTTCCCCGGGGAAAAATTGTTTTCGTTACAATTTTCTATTATTTATTGGTCTAATGACTGGACAGTGTAGTGTACATAACGCAGTATTTTTTTTGTAATAAATTTCAGAACACTTATTGTTTAGACCACTGGACGACACGGCTCAAAACGCGATTATATTATAATATTCATTATGATTTTCATAATGATGCAGTCGCTAGGAATTGAATTGTTCGTTGTGTACGATGTTTAAAATGCATTAACCATGCATTGAGCCAAATGTAATTATAATATAACAGTATTTGAAATTCAAAATTTATGTCATATAATGACAACAGATAAATAATGCCTATATGAGGTTATACGTCACTGTTGAATTGTTGCCATAAATAGATAATAATTAATAGACTATACGAAACACTAACTCATTAAGTAATCATTCGTCGTTTTGTATAATTGGTAGTTTACTAATTTTAATTCAAAATGATCGTGCCATACGCAACTAATAAGGAAAAAAGTAAAGGAAAGTAGTAAAACTAAGACAAGTAAAGATAAGTAAAGTATAGACAAGAAAGCCGGACATCCTTTGCACCACGCGGATATTCTTTGCTCCTCGGGTAAGATAATCTAGGTGGGTGTATAGAATTTTAAAAAAATGATAAATCATTTCGTTATTAAGAAGATTCTGAACGAAGGAAGTTAATAATATAAAAAACAATAATAGTCGTCATTTTCAACATGCCCACCAAGAGAATTTTACCCGAAGAACGAAGAATATCCATGCTGCGAAGTATGTCCGGCTTTCTTGTCTATACTCTACTTTACTTTACTTTTTTTATCTAATAAATAAAGAAAAGGAAAAAATAATTAATAAGAAAAAAAAGTGTCCCAAAGCTTTTTTTTAAATTTCAAAATTTTCTTGTACCAAAATATTTCTTTTATTATTTTCTAATCATGCTTAAATTTTCATTAAGTTAAGATCAAAAAAATGATGGTTTTTTTTTGTTAAATTTTAGGTAGTTTCGAGTCTTTTTTATTAGTTTGTGTTTTAGGTAATTCTGAGTCTTTTTTTGTTAAATTTTGGGTAGTTTAAAAAAAAAAAAAAAATTGAAAAATTGAGAAATTCAAAAAATGACCTCTTTAAAGTATCAACTAGAGGCAAATCCAGTTTAAAAAAGATGCTAATAAGAATTTTTCTTTCGTTCAGAATCGTCTTTTTGAATAAATGAATTATTGTTTCTTTAAAATTTCACAAACCCACCAAGAGTATCTGACCCGAGGAACAAAGAATATCCGTGGTGTGAAGTATGTCCGGCTTTCTTGCCTTTACTTTATTTTGCTTTACTTTACTTTACTTTACTTTTTTTAATTACTTTTTTCCCCATCGAAATTTTTTCCTGTTCTCAATTTTTTATGTTACTTATACATTATTATTATCATTTATTAAACTGCCATTTATTATATATACAATATATACCAAAGTTTCATGTAAAAACCTTTTATTGAAGAAATTTTATCGTTTTTTTAAAATTCAACATACCCACAAGAGTATCTCACCTAAATAGCGACCATACCTATCGTGTGAAGTTTGTAGTTAGTAGTTAGTTTAAAACAATTCCTAAACGCATGATTCTTAAAAAAATTAATTTAGCTCTCAAAAAATCATAATCGTTGTAACAGCTCATCTTTGGCTCTTTTGACCAATGATTTTACCAACCTCTGACCTAACCGAACAAGATGATCAAACAGTACACGCGTTTACCGTATCAAAGACTATTAACACCAATGCAATGGTTTGAGATCCAACCAAATTATTTAAACTTCTGTTAACCTAACCATAAAATAAAAATACTGTGTTTAATCTATAACCTAGCCATGTATACCTATACTATACTATAGTATTGATATCTGTGGATTTAACCCGATTTATGACGAATATGGTGGAAATTTCGTCACGGGTGCCTCTTTGATAAAATCTACAATTTTATTAACAAACTTAATTACAATTTTATTAAATTATTTGATATCATATCAAATTATCGATGTTGTTGGCCACCATTAATTATATAACCTTAAAACATTTAAACATAATACGTGTAACGTAGACGTGGAATTATGAACGCAATTAGGATAAACATTTTGGTGGGCTAACAAGTTTGATTGAATTAGTTTTTATAAAAACTGAGTGGTCTTTGAATAATCTTTTTATTGGGGGAGGGGGCTAATTACGTCCATGCGTGGAACTATACTAGATCTTAAAAGCCATTTTGCTCTAATAAATGCCCAGGATTTTTGGCTCATACGATTGTGTGCGGTGCTGAAGTCACTATGCATTCATAATAAAACTCGCGTATATTAATTAATGAACACTAAGTTACCATACGACATAAAAAACTGGGATTGTCCACGGTTTCCGACTTTCCTTGCCTCAAAAAATGTTTTTATACAAAAAACTTTACACCAAGTATACGAGCAAATAATAAATAATACATTTTTGTCCCTCATATAATATATTTTTTTTAAAAATATTATATTTAAAATTATTATGTTGTCTGTTTAATACCTACCTTACTCGATATTTACATAATTTGCATATTTCTTTGTAACAAATAAAAAGATAGCAGTCAGCTAAAAATGTATTTTTTATACTAAAATCTGAGTAAAAGGAATTTAATACCAAAAGTGTTTAGTGCATATTATTGCAAATTTTAGGGGTTTTGAATTTCTCTCTGCTATTTTCCTAATTTATTTGCTATTTATTTCATATTACTGCGGTCTGCGGAAATAACAATATTATTTGAAAGAAAATTTTAGATTATTTGCGTGCAAATGTTTTACGTGATTGACGAATTTAGAACGTCGTAAAATGATTGACTAAGTTGTCTATAGATAAAAATACTCCTTAAATATTTATTAATGCGAGTGGACAAAATCTAACGTCAATAAATTTCTGTGGGTTTATTCGTTGAAACAAATTACGTATACAGATACTCTTAAGAAAAAAAGGTATAAAACGTTTAAATGTTGAGTCAATTCAAGTGGTTTTTTTTTTGTTAATACATAATAATGATTAAACAAATTTATATTTGCTTTATATTTTAGAGCAGTGGTTCCCAAACTGTGCACCGCAAGTGCCCTAAGGGCACCGTGGCTCAAAAAAAAAAAATTATATTTACAATTTAGTGTGATTATTTTTTGTCCCCCCTCCCCAGCTCGAGGGGTGTTGTAAAATACTATGAATGGTATCCCTTCTTAGACAGTGCTAAACCCTTTAGCTTAACTTCAGCTGATTACAAATATTTAATCTACTTAACATCAAACTCGATGCTAAAATTTTCCTTCAATAACAATTCCTACGTAGAATTCTGACTAAATTTGAAAAATAATAAGGTTTAATTGAAATTACTCATCTCATCCTCCGTCAAAATGTATTTATCTGAGTCAGAATTTTCAGCTTACACTGCTACTAGCACTATTACTGTAATAACCTCAATGCTGAACCTAACCTTCGACTCTAGTAAGTTGTCCATTATAAAACCTGACATTGTTAAGAAACCACGTACGATTAGTCATTAATTATATTATTCACGTTTATATTTTTTTTAATTTGAAAATGTACCTATTATAATTAGGTCAATGACCTTCATTTTTAGCTTTGAAAAAAAATTCTTTTCGGGGGGCAGGGGGGCATCGAGAATGAATTTGGTCCAAAAAAGGGCACCGCCGGACAAAAAGTTTGGGAACCGCTGTTTTAGAGCATAATTTTATGGCTTTTAATTTGCATTTTTTTTACGTATATATTGTAACGTATATTTCATAGTTTTTAAGCGCCATAAGTCTCGAGCCCTGCGCTTATAAGTAGTTATCTGTGATTTTATTTTATTTTATTCCGCCGATTTGGCTACATGAATATTATATAAATGATAAGAGTATGGCAACTCTAACTAATTATTTACATTTTACATAATATAATATTTATTATACAGTGTTGCGAAATCGCGGTGCGTAAACCGGTGTACGCGCAGTCGCGATTAAAACGTATTATTATTATTATTATTATTATTATTATTTATTATTATGTTTATCGCGCAGGACGAAGAGCCGACGAGCGACTCTACGGCTCGGATGAGGGGGTTATCGTCGGCGGCGGCGGCGGTGGCTCTCGAGGGAAAGGGCGTCGAACTGCTCAACGGTTGGAGGAGGTGGAAAAAGAAAATAATGTATTTCGAAACGCGGCGGCACGTACCATTATACCGCGGTAGTGGATTACCGGTGTTCCCCAATGCCCTTCCCCCGCGCCCCACACCGTCCTCAAAAACGATTCGCCGGAAACGTTGGAAGGTGGTGGTTTTTCGCGCGCGTTCTTCGGCGGCCGTACGAGACAAACGGGGCCCCGGGCGGGCGGCACTCGCGAGCGCTTCGCTTCGTGTAAGTCGTCACCACCGCGTGAATAATAATAATAATAATAATAAAATACGGGCACGGGGGTCGCGGGGACCCCGGCCCAGGGGTTGTCGAACCGGCGCAAAAGCACCGCTGCTTTGTGCATTCGTTTCCCTCCCACCCCGCCGCCGCTCGCCAGGTCCGTCAGTCAGCTGCCGTATTCGCCCGCCCGCCCGGTCGACGACCACGACCGTGACGAGCGACATACGGTCGTGGCCGCCGCCCCGACTTTACGTACCGCGACGACAGCAGCGCAGTCTGTCGGCCGCGAAACCAAACTGGACTCCGCCGCCACACCGTACGGTACACTACTACTACTACTACTACCGGTCGCACTTTGCCATCCGCTCTCCGCCACCGTCCACCACTAGTATCGCCGCCACGTCGCCCGTTAAATTTTTTGAAAAAACCGACCGGCCGCCGAGCTACGACGCGAACAATCGCATCTTTGCGATCTCTGTGCGAGTCGAAGACGGCGGCTGCAACACTCTGTGTATGCGCCTTTTCAATTGCCGTCTCGTAGCCAAATAGTTTTTCCGGTTTTTCGCGTTTTACCGTTGGCCTCCAGTGCGCAAATCAGTACGATACGGATATTAAATACGCCTTCTGTCGTCCAACCGGAACGCCGTGGCCCCGGCGAGAACCCGACCGACCGACCGATCTCTTCGATTTCGTTGTTCTCGTTCCCCGTCGTTTGCAATCACGATGCCGTGTCGTCCGCCGACGGTGCTGTCGGTGTTGGCCAGCAAAAGCTGACGTCTGCGCCGAAAAGTGAGTAGTAAACAACAATGTAGTGAACGCCAGCTTTTGTTCACGTCCGGTGAAGTGCGGTATTCGGTGTTTTGCGACGTTTTTCACTTGCTTCCTTCATTCGCACTATCTCGTCTCCGTTGGTCTCGATTTTCACTACAACCCATCTATGGCCTTTTTTACTGAATGTCAGTGATTGTGGACTATTGTGGAGCTATTATATTATAAACCTATTACTTAAGCTGTAACTTAACTCTCAAGATGTTCCTGATTGATCATGATGTTTCTGTCTTATACATGACTTCGAAATGTTTGGCTTTGTCGTGTGTTTAATCTATTATTTTGTCTGTATGTTTTAAACCAGTGCTTTTTAGTACTTGATAGATACTGCATAAACGATACACAAATCAATTTAATTGTATGATTTTCTAGAAGATTTTTTGTTAAATAATATTGATTAATTGCTTATGTTATCTTGTAGGTTTTACCTATGTTGCCTTATGGCTTTTCCTTTTTCTAACCTTGTGTTATGTACCTCAATCAATTAAGTAAAATCAGCTAATTACCTATTGCGTTCCATTGTTGTTTTGTTGGATTTCTATATAGCAAGCTTTTATTAAAGCTTTTAAGTGTTCTCTCAACCAGGTAATGTTAGGTACCTACTTTATATTTGCCCTTCTATTTGCCTAATCATAATGTACCTAGGTACTTGTATAAAATAGTTTAGGTTGGTAGGTGTTGATAATTCTATTTAAATTTGTTATACATAGGTGGTAGGTAGATACATAATAATTTATCTATTTAATTTAATTTAATTTTTCATTTATATAAAGTAATACTGGGCCTTGCTGAGAAAACATTGCATATGGGCTTCTAATATCAAACTTGGTTGGTATCCAAATTATCATTCTGTAAATAATTATAGTAGAGAATAGAGACTTAGTATTAATACAGTAATACCTATTACATTAATGTATCCTTTAATATTTCAAATGTTATAAGAAACATAATAAGAAATTTAATAGGTATAGGTGAACCTATTAGTAATTGACCAATTAGATTGACATTTAAATGTTTTTATAAAAACCAATAAGTACCACATCATTTTAAGAAAATAAAGATTCTCATAAAGTTATTGTTATTATTAAGTACCATACTAAATCTTTATTCACCGATTTGAATATGGAAATGTAATTTATTACCTACCTATTTATATGTATAAATAAATTAATTAATAATTGTCAGATAGCCTAGGTTGGCCCATACTTTTTGTATTTTTTTTTGTACGGGTATGTACCTAAAGTAAAAATATATAGAAAGGCATTACCTAAATATTTATTAAATTTAAAAAAATATCAGTCTTACTATAGGTACCTAGTTCTGAGAAAACCGAGGAGAAAACTCATGTTAAGTACCTATATTATATTTTTGATTGGTAGGTTTATGGTACCTATGTATGGAATAGTGTTACCAACTTTTTTGAACAATGATGTACCTACTTAGACCTTTTGTTCATTAAGCTCATAAAGGACAATTTCGCCCTCCTTATATACTTAAATATAAATTTTTGTTTAGATATTTGTTATAAAATGTATAGTTTATATCTAGTTACCTAAGTAAAAGTAGAGGAAACCGATAAGGAGACATAATAATAAGTAACTAGATACCTATAATATACAGGGTGTCTCAGTATGATTTGATAAATACAATAACTTTTGTTCTATTAATAATTATTAACTTTTTTTTTTTGAAAATTATTACTAGGTACAATATAACGCTACAGCAATAACTATATTGTGACACTGAGTACATATTAAATACCTACTATTTTAACTTCTTGTAGTCTAGCATTGTAGTTAAAACTGTGGGACGCGACTGTACCAGGTTCAAACCTTCCCTCATTTTTCAACTGTGTTTGACTAGAGAATAATAATAATATACGTTTTTGATTGAATACAAAAACATTATATTTTAATTTGAAAATATGACATTATGGTAGTATGAGTTCTTAGAATATTTAAATATTAATAATTAATTATGAGTATAAATAAAATAAAATGATTTAATTAGAACCATAAGAACATTATACCTGATATATGTACCTCCAAAATGTAATTAAAAATTAATTGTAAAACTAATATTAATAAAAAATTTAATTTTTATAATGACAATGTGGATATTGAATCAATTACTAATTTATAATTTCTCAGGAATTTTAAAGATTCTATACTCTTTTCAAATAATTTAATAAGTTTTTAATAATAGGTAAAATAGGCTCTCCTGAAAATTGTACTATTGATTGATACATTCCTTTTAATCCTAGCATAGAATAAATCATTTTTATTATTCTATTTATTCTGTAATCCTAGATTCTGAAAATTATAACAATATTATGGTTTAAGAATTAAATGATAAAATATTATAATAACATAAGTACAATTTAATATTTATTTTAAAAATTATTTTTGTTTTTTTTTCCTTGGTCTTTATATGTGTTTTTTTCCCCGAGATTCATTTGGTGTAGGAGCAGGGTCCTCCTCGATTTTCAACAACTTCTAAGTGACGAGAACGAAAATAATAATCTTAACATCATTGACATTTTTAACGCAGTTGATTTGTTTTCTAACAAAAATGAACCCAGTTATCCATTAGTTCTTAATCCAACTCTTATTTTATTTTAAATCTTGAGCAGAGCGAAAAAACTAGTAATTTCTTAATGATAATTGCTATTTTTTTTTTTTATTTTTATTATCAAACACACAATGGCCAATGCTGTTTAATGCTTAAATGGAATAGACGAATAAACAATAATTACTTAATAAGATATCGATAGTCTCGATTGTTCTATAGATAAATAGTCTCGATTTCCGATTGTTCGGTAGAAAGTTAGATAGCTTCGATAACCGATTGTTAGTGTCAATAGTCGATTGTTCGATAGTTTCGATAGTCGATAGTTTTTGAAAACAACTGAATAATTCGATAGTGTAAAACTAGTAGTTCGATAGTTTTCACTCAGTAGTTCGCATCACTATTAATTATAATATTATAGCGAATTAATTTTAATTTACGATTGGTAATTAGAGCCGTTTTATTATGATGTTAATATTTTATTGAAATTTGAAATTATAGAATATTCATTAGGCGTAAGGGAATATATGATAAAAATGTATACTTCACATTTCGAGTGGCATACTCTTTGGTGGGTGTGTTGAATTTTAAAGAAAAGATATATCATTTTTTCAATAATACGATTCTGAACGGAGTTTCAACTAATGCACTACAATAATTATTAGTTTTGAAGCATTGAACTTAAATGTTTAACTAAAAGTAAATTTCGTTACGTATCTAAATCCGTCTAAATCAATACCTACCTAACGAAAGACGAAAAATGATTTTTAATAAGTAATATATTCCCCTACACCTAATGAATATTCCATAAATAATTTCAAATTACAATAAAATATAAACGTCATAATAATTTAAATTAAAGCGGCTCTAATTATCGTAAATTTACATTAATTCGCTATAATAATATGATTTGTACCAATGTTAATGGTGTCCCTCCTGGTCGGGCATGGTTGAAAAAAATGTAAAAAATTGTTTTTCTGGTAAGGTTTAAACCCGGTACCGTCGTATCCGAGAAATACGAACTAGCCATTAGACTACAAATCTAGCCAACTAGACTACAAATAAGGCGATGTAAGTTGTTGAAATAGTAGGTACCTATTTAATATGACCCAAAATATTGAATTTTCAATATCGAATTGGTAATAAGAAAATTATAGATACGCGTGGATTTTAGTCCACATTTTCGTACTCAGCGTCAAAAAATACATAAGATGGTGGTAAAACTTTATCAATCAACCTTCTTGAGTGTTTGTAAACTAGAAATATATAATAATATTTGTTCGTACTTTTTTCAATTTTTATCAATCAAACACTTGTAAAAAGTTTAAATTATACGTCCGTAAGAAATTTTATTACTCCAAAATATTTGGATTGAAATTTTCCACCTAGATACCAAGTTTCAAAAAGATCGGTGGAATCAATTTCCTTTTATGTACGTTAAAATGTGTAATATTAGGTAAAACCGGGTAAAACTAACGAATTTCGTTAAAATTTTAACTTTAAATCGAGCTTTAAATAGTTATAGAGAAAAAAGTTGACGTTTCGACTTTTAACTTTCGAAATTTTTTTAGGTCAATTAGACTTATATATATATATCAGTGAGATCATATTAAAATTTCAAGTCTTAATATTAATTAAAAATTTTATTACATAAAAACTAACAAAAAACGAGATATTTCCAATATTTTCAAAATGTTATACTTAACTTAAAATCAATCAAATGTTTTTGAAGTTTTTATGAAGTGTTCTCTTGACCATTTTTAGTAAATGGTGAAAGTTTCAAGTTTCTAACAACATTGTTTTTGAAGTTATGTTAAAAAACAATTTTCAATGTTATGAAAATTCTAATAATACCATATTTACCCGTTTTTTGTCAATTTTTGGACAGATTTTCCGTATTTTTGAAAAAATATTGAGAAATTAAAAAAATTACCACTCTAAAGTACCATCTGGATGTGAATTCGGATCCATAGAAATACTAATAGAAACTTTTAGATAAGTATTTCTGTTCGAAAAAGTGTTCATTGAAAAAATAAAAAATAAATATCATTGTAAAATCATAAGCTTCTTAGTTTCGCTCAGAATCTAAAATCAACTTGTTTTTCCTAAATTTTGTTTGTAACAAAATAATTTTTAGTTCAACTATTTTCTTTTGAAGGTAAATTGAAGGTTAATATTAAGTTAAATTCCGCTCAGTATCATTTTATTGAAGAAATAATTTATCGTTTCTTTTAAATTCAACACACCCGTCAAGTGTATCTTTTCCGAGGTGTGAATAATACCCATGGTGCGAAGTATGTCCGGCTTTTTACTTTTTCTCTTCAGTGAACACTTTTTTGGTATAGGAATACTTATCCAAAAGTTTCAATCAGTAACTTTTTAGTAACTTTTTACACAGGTGGTTTTTTAAAGTGGTAATTTTTTAATATTCTCAATACTTTCTCTAAGCATAAATGAAAACTATCATAAAGTTGATAAAAACGGTAAACAGCACGACTGGAAATATGATAAAATTGAAATTTGTTTTTTATCATAACCTAAAAAAAAAATAGAACTAGAAACTTGAAATTTTCATAAAAAATGGTCTCGCGGATACTTTATTAAAATTTTCAAAAACATTTGATTAATTTTGAGTTAAATATAGAATTTTGAAAATTTTGGGAATTTTTCGTTTTTATTTCATAACATTTTAAATTCTTGATTTGAAGACCAGAAAATTTATCATAACCTCACTTACATAAATGTCTAATTAACTTGAAAAAATCTCGAAAATCTTTTTAATATTTTAAGCATTTTAACGGAATTTGTTTGTATTATGCACTTAATGGCATATAAAATAAAACAGGAACAGCCAATTTTTATGAAACTTGTACCTACAGTCTGGAGCACGAAAAATGATCGCTGTCCGTCATGTGCCAAGTGGCAGTTTTTCTTAAGTGGTTATCAAATCATCAAAATAAAAGCCTGCTCTTTTTTTAAAATATTATATACATTCGAGTATACATCATATTTTAGCATAATATTATAAATTTTATCATGGTTATTTTCTTTATCGATTTATTTTTAATGCACAAACATATAAATTATGTTTATAATATATATATATAACTACGACCCTAACAGCTGTGAGAGAGTACTATGTTGAGAATCAATGGCTGTAGCGGTGAGTAAGAACAATAGGTCGCGGGTGCAAACGCTCATTTCTCATGCTTCCGACTAAATGTAGAAAATTACATTGTAAACATTTTGGTGCAGTAAAATTTTTACGGACGAATAATTAAACATTTTACAGGAGTTTAATTGTAGAAAAAAAATCGAATTAAGTACGGACAAATATTAATGAATATTTCGAGTTAACGAGACACTCAAATTGTTTAGACGTTTTCTTCGCAATCTTATGTATTTTTCGATGCTGAGTACTATGGCGTGAACTAAAATTCGTGGTTATAAATGGCTTTAGAAATATTCGATTTTGAAAATTTAATATAAAAGGGGAATATAAAAAATATTTATTATTTCCGCGATCTTTGACGATGTTCCTTGTTGTCTAAAAGTACAGTGATAACTGTGGAATGCGGTGGTAACGAGTTTCTTACCTGGAAAATTAAATTTTTTACACTTATCAACAATGACTTTCCACAGGCCACATGATAAACATTAATACAAATTATATTAAAGCGAGTTAACGTTGATTTACGATAATTACTACTGTTTATTATTTTATTTTATTATGATGCTTATGTTAGATCCTAAACGAAGTAGAGAAAGAAGCTAGTGTTTTTACAATGACTTTTTTCGTGCACATTATTTCAAATGAAAATACTTGTCCAAAAGTCTAAACTAGCAACTTTTTGAAATTGCCTTCACCTCTAAATAGTACTTAGAAGATAATTTTTCGAATTTATCAATTGTTTTGAGGGGAAAAACTATAAAACATTTGTCAAAAATGACTCGGAAACCATCAATGAATCAAAAAATACAAATTTTATATTTAAACATTGATAGACACAATAATATGAGAAATATTTTGACAGAAGAAAATTTTAAAAATGTAAACACCTTTTCGTATGAAAGTGCTTGTCCAAAAGTCTCGACTAGCAACTTTTTGAAACCATATTTTCCTTTTGATGGTAACATAGTAAGGTCATTTTTCGAAATTCTCAATTGCTTTTCAAAGTGTTGGAAGGACCACCCAAAATTTCACAAAAAAGATTCGGAAACTATCTTTTTTTTATCCTAACTGTATGAAAATTTAAACATCGATAGACAATAAATGAGAAATATTTTGTTGCAAGAAAATTTTGAAAATGTGAAAAATTAATTTTGGACATTTTTTAAACTTTTTTCTTATTCTTTATTTATTAGATAAAAAAAGTAGTACAGTTAAGTAAAGTAAAGCAACGATAAGTAAAGTATAGACCAGAAAGCCGGACATACTTCGCACCGCGGGTATTCTTCGTTCTTTGGGTCAGAAAAAAGTAAAAACACTTGGGAGGAGGGGAAATGGCAACTATTATTGTTCCTTATATTATTAATTTCATTCAAAATCATATTATTGAAGAAATTATTTATTAAAAAATATTTTTAAGACTCAGAGTGTTCTTCTGAGAATTAAAATTCTACACACCCACCAAGAGTATCTGACCCGTGTGGCGAAGAATACCTGTGGTGCAAAGTATATCTGACTAGTACCAAGTTTCAAAAAGATTGGTTGAATCAATTTTCATATATGTATGTAAAGTGTGTAATTTTAGGTAAAACTAAAGAATTTGGTCAAAATTCTAACTTCAGACTGTTATAGTGAAAAAAATAAGTAAAGTATAGACAAGTAAGTCGGACCATAGATTAAGTATATTTAATCTATGGACATACTTAGCACCACGGGTATTCTCTGTCCTTGGATCAGATACTCTTAGTGTATGTGTAGAATTTTAAAGAAATGATGAATCATTTCTTCAATAACATAATAACATGATTCTAAAGAAGTTAATAATATAAAGAACAAAATTCTCGACAAAATTAGTCATCATTTTCATCACATCCACCAAGAGTATCTAACCTGACGAGCGAAGAACACACTTGATGCAGATTTTGTCTGGCTTACTTTTCTATACTTTACTTAACTTATCTTTCCCTTACTTTAATTTATTTAACATAATTTACTATTTTTTATCTAATAAATAAACATAAGGAAAAAAATTCATGTTTTTTTTCATATTTAAAAAAAAAATTTTGCGCCAAAATATTTCTCATATTTTTGTCTATTTATATTTAAATTTTCATGAAGTTTGGATTAAAAAAATATTGTTTTCGAGTCTTATAAAATTTTGGGTAATTTCCCCAAATTTTGAGAAAACAATTGAGAATTTGGATCTCAAATCCGATTTCAAAAAGTTGTGCTTTGAAATTTTTGGACAAGTATTTCTATTTGAAAAAATTGTTTACTGAAAAAAAAGAAGAAAAAAAAACATAATTCGCACCTTGGGGTGTTTTTCATCCCTCAGGCGATGGTGTATTATATTTTAAAGAAACTATAAATAATTTCTTCAGTGAAATGATGGTGAGTGGAATTTCAATTAATATACAAAAATAATAATTGTCGAATAGGTTATGTATTACCTATGTATTTAACAAATTTTATTTCATAGTGTTGAGTACTTGATAATTGCGTCTGCGCTTGCTCCTGCCCATGTGTGTGTGTGTGTGAGGTAATGTCTTAATAAAAATAAAAAAAGTAATAAAAACCTATTTTTATGAATTTATAAATCTCCGAACTTTTTTTTTTCAAATGTATACTTGATATTTAATACTATTATTTAATAACAAAGTAATGTCTATTATTATTTATAGTAATATTTCTGTTCCTTCCAATTTTTTTTCAATTAAAACCTTGTTAAATTTCTAATTATTCATTCGTTAAAAATTTTCTTCCATCAAAATATTTCCAATGTATATCTCCATCTAAGTATCAAGTTTTATAAAGATTGGCTAAACCAATAAATTTTTTTTATCTGTTTAATGTATAATTTTATACAAAACTAATGAATATACAAAATGCAATTAT
This sequence comes from Stegophylla sp. TES_Ste_2020, assembly GCA_025469315.1. NCBI lineage: Eukaryota > Metazoa > Arthropoda > Insecta > Hemiptera > Aphididae > Stegophylla > Stegophylla sp. TES_Ste_2020. The sequence continues at coordinate 24,828 of JAIPRM010001434.1, forward strand.
AATTTGTACAAATTTAAGAGGTGTAATTTTAGGTAAAACTAACAAATTTTGTCGAAATTCTAACTTAAAACGGGTGTAGAGAAAAAAGTTTACTTAAGATTTTCGATATTTTTTCAAGTCAATTAGACATATAATATATGAGTAAGATTACATTATATTTTCAAGTTTTAATATTAAAAATCAAAAGTTTTATTACATAACAACTATCAAAAAATGAGAAATTTTCAAAATGCTGTACTTAATTCAAAATTGATCAAATCTTTTTGAAATTTTTATGCAATGTTCTCGTGACTATTTTTAGTAGTTTGTGAAAGTTTCAAGTCCCTAGCTGCATTATTTTTGAAGTTCAGTTAAAAAGCAATTTTTAATTTTATGAAAATTCCTTTATTTGCATTATTTGTCAATATTTTGACAGATTTTCCACGTTTCTGGAAAAAGTATTGAGAAATTTCAAAAATTACCTCTTTAAGTGCCATCTAGGTGTGATTTGGGATCTATAGAGATGGTTAGAAGTATGGTGCAAAGTATGTACGGCTTTTTTTTTTGAGTATTTTGCCCGCAAAATTATTGTGATTCAAAAAGTAGCCTTCAGCCTAAAAATGTTGAAAACCCCTGATCTAGAAGCAAATCTGATTTCAATAAGTTGCTGATTGAGAGTTTTGGACAAGTATTTCCATATGAAGAAGTTTTAAAAAATAAAATAAACATCACTGTAATAAGTTATTATTGAATGAAGTTATTACTAATAACACTAGCTTCTTTACTTTGCTCAGAATCTAAAAATAATGCCCGAAATTGATGTCCTTTAAAGGTAAAAATGTTCCAAAGAAACACTGAAAATATGTTTATTTTAAATTGCTCTCGCTCAGAAACTAAGTATTAACTTCCTGCAATTTATTTTTGCACCATCATTTTCAGCACCAAAAGATAGAAAAAATTAATTAAAAATCCATATGGTAGCTTAACTAAATATTTTCGGATATATTACAAAATACAACAACTTCAAACTCCTTTGATTTCAAAAATATATTTTTTTTTCAATCATACAAAATAAAAGTGATAAATCACATATTAAAAGAAATAACTAGATTTGTATTATTATTATAAGTATTTGATATTACATTAAATTATTTTTGAGCTCATAATGATTTTTCTGAAAATTTTACAACTTTTGTAATTTTTAATTAGGTTAAGTAGGTACTACCAAGAACTTTTTTTATTTGGTATCATTAATTTACTTAGGAAATTAAAGAAACATAAAAATTTATTAATATTACTACTAGCATATAGCTTCAGCAAAATAAGTACAAATAAACTATAAATACATAAAATAATTTATACATGTATTTACCTTTAATTATTTATCCTCTGTCATTAAAATAAACTTATTTAAAATTACTTTGTGCATGATAAATAATAGACCTGTTAATGATTTTTTGTTATTAGAAAACATGTGTTGACTTTTAAGAAACCATTAATGAATTAGTAACCCAATTAAAAATGAATTATTGTAGTGAATAGATACATATTAAATTGCATTTGTTTGTTTAAAGAAAGTGTATTGTAAATTAAAATTCTGTTCGACATTTGTTTATTATAAGTCACTACTGTCAATGGTATTTCATACTCCCATGCTTGTTTCTATTTAGTTACAAAATATTTACATTTGTTAATATTTTTACAGGTTCATCATCTACATAAAACCTATAGCCTGTGACATACCATAGTTTTAAAATGAGTTCATTCAACGATAGAACACCAACCCAAGAGGTAGCATCACCTATGACAAATTTGGCCAATAGTCTTGGAACAAAGTTGACAGTCAGACGCAGACTAACATTATCTGAATCCAGTGAAACACCAAAAAAATACTATGACAATGTACTCCAAGGTAAAATTAAATATTCTTTTAATTTTTCAATGCAGGTATATAGAATAACTTTTTTATGTAAATCAGTCAATATTTACTAATCATTTAATAAAAATTTTTCTTTTTAGAAATATGTATTTATGTGTGTTCCATGAGATTTACTCTTACCTTCTCTAACACTTGAATATAGTATATTTTTATAGCTCAATAATGAGCACTTATTATTTTTAAATATTAAATAGATTTTGCTTTATTACCTACCTATAAATTATAATCAAACTTGATCAAAATTTGGTTTTTAATTATATCATAATAATTAATACATAAAATTACTCACCTAATTTGTTCACAATCTAATGCATGTTCTTCATTTAAAATTGTTTTATTTAAATGTTAAGATTTATTGATTGATCTATATTTAAAATTGTTTTATTTATGTGAGTACTTTTACAAACACTATTGGTATTTTATTTTTTAATTATAAAACACCAAAATTTTATTCGTAGATCATGATAGAAACAACTCATTAAGGAATGAAAATAATAGGTAAATATAGCATTTATGAATATTTAACATTAAGATATTTTATGAAAATAATTTAATTTATAACATTACAGATTATACAAAGGAAATTCAAAAAAAATTAGTGATAATTCTCCATTGAAATGTTTGATGTTTCAAAAAATGATTAAAAGTCCAGTTGAAAAAGAAAATTCATCAACGAGTGTTGATATGATTGCATCCAAAACAATTTCATCACCAACTCAATTAAGCCCAACGGTAATTTTATTCCATAATTTTATAATTTTTATAGGTACCTAGTAAACTAGTAGCAAAAGATATAAAATTCTTAATGTGAATAGTAAATAAGTTAAATTTTATTATTATTTAAGTTCTGTATTTTCATTTTTATTTAAAGCAGACATACTTCGCACCACTGATATTTTTTACTCCTTGGGTCAGATACTTTTGGTGGGTGTGTAGAATTTTAAAGAAATGATAAATCATTTCTTCAATTAGACGATTCTGAAAGAAAGAAGTTAATAATATAAAAAAACAAAATAGTAGTAATTTTCAACACATCCACCAAGAGTATCTGACCCAAAGAGCGAAGTATGTCTGGCTTTCTTATTTATACTTTACTTTCCTTTATTTGTTATCTAATAAATAAAGATAGGAAAAGAACAATAATGTTAGAAAATTTCCAAAAATTTCTTGCATCAAAATATTTTTCATATTATTGTCTATCTATGTTTGAATTTTCATAAAGTTTGGATCAAAAAATTATTTTTTCAGAATCTTTTGTCAAATTTTGGTTAGTTCTCCCTCCCCCCCACCAAAAAAAAAAAAAAAAGAATTGAGAAATCCAAAAAATGATCTCTCTAAGTACTAACTAGAAGTAAATCTGGTTTCAAAAAATTGCTGATAGAAACTTTTGGACAAGTATATCTATATGAAAAATTAATTACAAAAAAAAAAATAATAATAATAAATAAATAAAATAAACATCATTGTAAAAACATTAGCTTCTTCATTTCGTTCAGAATCTAAAACCTTTTTTATACAAGTGTATAAAAATAATGGAAGTAAAATAAAACTTAGCTTGAAGTATTATAAAAATTTGATCAACATCTGATTTTGATTTTAAAAATCTCATCTGGTTTAGAAATAGTTAATGAATAGAAAAGATTTAAAAAAGAAGAATTAAAGAATCAATGTATACACATTTTAGTACCACCGTTAATCAAAATAATTATTTACTTATCAATTGAGCCAAATTCATTTTTTGTTCGTTTCATTCCTTTAAGAATTATTTTAATAAATAGGTACTTAATTATAATTATTTTCATTTATTACTCATTTAGTTATAATAAAAACATATTTTTCATTATTTTATTTATTTACTTTTGTGTTTAATTGCACAAAACTATTTTATTATATGGTACTGTTTTAAAGAATATTTAGATAAGAAAATAATAATATCCACAACAATTTTAACATTTTATCATAATAATATCATACTTGTTTTTCATAGAAGATATACTAAGATGTATAATTTTGTAGAAGATATATACTCGATACAAATTAAAACTAACAGCAATGTCATTATTGTTCACTCTAATAAATAATCAATACGTTATTTATAAATTACCTAATTATATCATACTAATAAATTTATTTACTTCAAATATATTTCAGATATTAATGCAAAGAATAAGAAGTCGTCAACCTTTAGAGGATCATGATCCTAATTCACAAGACAGTGGTTTTTTTTCTGTACCATCTGATGATTCTAGATCATTAAATAGGTCTTTTTCCTTAAATTAATTTTTACATTTATATAATTTTTTGTTTCAAATAATGAAATGTTATATTTTATTGTATATTTAGATTAATTGATTCCCAAAATATTAGTGAAAGAATAAATTTATCATTAGATTCATCGGTATGTTCAACTTTAACCCCAAATAATGGAGATGATACATTTACAGACAATATGAGGTCTCCATCAGGATTTGTAAGTTTCCAGTAATTTTTAATTGTTTAGATTACTTTATTATTGTAACTTACTAATTCATGGTTTTAGTCTCAAAGTCCACTTCCAGCTGATTACAATATATTGTTTGATGGGGATATTATCCCAAAAGAAACCAAAAGAGATATATTTGGCCTACAATCACCTGTTATAAAACCTATTCGCAAACGCAAAAATGTGAGATACGCTACAGACACGCCTCGAAAAATTGTAAATATTTATTTTATAATATCAATCAACTTAGCATTTAAAATAAATGTTTTTGTACAAATAGGATTTACCCTTTGAAGAAATAAAGAACTTGGATGGTATTATAAGAAAACGAAAATTATTTAACGAATTTGATTCCACTGCTGAGATATCTACTACATCAAAAAGATTAAAACCTAATGTGAGTCTCTCAATGTCAATTTCATCACCCAGATTTGATATTGCAAATACATCTTTATCTGCTCCTGTATCCCAAAGAAAAACTACACTTTTTGATTATGGGTTTTGCAAAAAAAATGTTTCAAAATTGCGTAGATCATTTTCTACGACGGAAGACACAATTAAAGCAGCATTTGAAAAAGGTACATAAATTTAAACTATTCATATGTTTAGTGAGTGTTTGTTTTAAATGCAATCAACCAAATGTGATTCATGGTTAGGTTCTAGTATCTATTCATTGATGTAACCTATCAATTAATCTTAGTTACAAATTAAATACTTTTTGTAATGTGTTGACCATTGTTTATATTTTTATCTACTTAGAAACTATATTAAAGTCATGCCAATAAAATATCAAGGTTTTTAGATTTGATAAAAGAGTTTTTTGTAATTATCAATTTCACTGATTGGTTTTCACATATTTTTATTACGAATTAATAACTTTTTTTATGCCCTAAACATTTTTCATGAGGCTTTTCAGTTTAAAAATTTGGTTTGTCATTTTAACCAATTATTTATTAATTGTTCATTAATATTAATTAAATAATTAATATTATTTTGGACGCACTGTAACTCCGCACGAATAAAAATATTTTGTGAATCCACAACTCCGCATAAACCATACCTCCGCATAGTTGAAAAATCAAATGTACCGTATCTCCGCATGGTCAAAAAAAACTGATATAGTAAAATGTGTATTATGATAACCAAAATATTTATTTCTCATATGAGTAACATATTACGGGACAAATTCTAAAAATATTTAAAGCACCAAAAGTCCACATGCCATAAAACTAATATAATAAAATTGATAATTAAATGAATAAGAGTTTGTTCGCCATTCGGCTCATAGTGGATCCGGCTTAAGTCGTGTAGTTGCTTAAAATATTATTACTCGTTAAAATTATTACATATTATCTGTTCAATTCAGTTTTATTTAAATATGGCAAATGAAATAAATGTTGTATACAGTCAACAAAAAAATGTACAGTTGGTAAAAAATAATTATAAATATTCCAAAAAAACATTGTGTACAGAGCTAAGGTGTTTGTATGCAGAGTTAAGGTGATATATTACAAAATGGCCACGATCCGTGCGCAGTTACAGTGCACCGATTATTTTAACCATTATAAACAATTTCTTCTATATGTCTTTTAAAAGTACTTTAAAACTTTTGTCTTTGTTTTATTTTTCACAGAAGATAACTGTTTGAATTTAATTGGTGACTTCAGTCAATCATTTATACTACCTTTATTATCATTCAGTCGTCATGCAGATCTTCATAGTATATCTCCGGATACATTAGCTCAATTACTAGATGGCGTGTATGATGATTATATTGACTCCTATTTAATAATAGATTGCAGGTAATGTAGATAATAAATAGTAACTAAAACTTAATTATGTCAATTCATACATTATCATTAATTTTATATCTATACAGATATCCATATGAATATGAAGGCGGCCATATTAGAGGTGCAGTTAATATATATACTAAAGAGCACCTACTTAAAAGTTATACTGAAGATAAATTAGTTAAAAAATCTCATAAAACTGAAAACCCTAATGGAAAAAGAAATTTTTTGATCTTTCACTGTGAATTTTCATCAGAAAGAGGACCAAATCTGTAAGTACATATGAATGAATGTAAATTCTTAGATTCAAAGAGAAGTGAAGAAATGTAGTGTTTTGATAAGGATGTTTATTTTTTTTCTGTGAACACTTTCATGAGAAAATACTTGTCCAAAAGTCTCGATCAGCAAATTTTTGAAACCAGATTCGCCTTTAAATGGTACTTTATAGAGGTTGTTTTCATATTTCTCAATTCTCTGTTAGGAAAAACTATCCAAAATTTGGTAAAAAAGACTCGGAAACTATCATTATTTTAAACCAAACTATGAAAATTTAAACATGGATAGACAATAATATGCAAAGTATTTTGGGGCAAGAAAATTTTGAAAATGTGAAAAAAAATTGAATGATTCTTATACTTTTTTTTTCATTAATATTTTTTCCTTGTATTTATGAGATAAAAATAATTAAAGTACCTAAAGTGTAAAGTAAGGTGAAGTAAAGTTAAGTATAGAGTAAATTGAAACAAAGATAAATAACGTATAGACAAGAAAACCAAACATACTTCGCACCACGTGAATTCTTCGTCCCTCAGGTCAGATACTCTTGGTGGGTGTGTTGAAAATGACGATTATTGTTGTGCTTTATATTGTGAACTTCCTTTGTTCAGAATTGTATTGTTGAAGAAATTATGTATCTAGATTTGAGTTTTTGACTAATACAATTTTCGGTCATTTGACCAGCTAATTGACAATATTTGACTAGTCAAAATCTCAAAATCTCTAAATTAGTTTTTGATAATTATTTATATCCCAAATCTAGTTTATACTTTACTATTTTACTGGAACATTCTAGTACTAAGGCTGAGTTGCATAAAGGTCCTGTACTGACTTATAGAGCTGTTAGTGCATTAACGTTTCTTTATATAAACCTACTGGCCCTGTAAACTATAGATCGGATTTTGGATCTGTAACTTTTACAGATCAATAAATAAGGTGATAAGGAATACAATCAATGTTAATAAAAGCAGTATAATTTATCTGGTAATCGCGGTTATCTTTAGATTACAATTATTTAAGCAACACTAATTCTGTTGATTTACAGAACCAATAAAATTTTACAGAATGATTAAATTACAGAGTCTTTAATATTTTTACAAACAAATTTTTATGCAACATGGCCTAAGTATATTTAATATATTTAAATATTTTATACATTTCAATAAATTGTTAAAAATAAACAAAAAATAAAAAAATAGTCAATTGACCGACAGCTAATCCCAGATTTATTATTTATTTTTTAAATTCTACACACCCAACATTTGTCCCGAGGAGTGAAGAATACACGTGGTGTGAAGTACGTCCAACTTTTTTATATATCTAATATTTCTTTAAAATGCAAAATATAATATTACAATATGCCTAATCATAATTAATTATAATTAATTAAGTTGTATTTCTTTGAGAAAAATATCTTACAATTTTCTCTTTTTTTTTTCTAATTAATTACACTCCTTTATAATATGAAGAAAAAAAATAACTTAATTTTGTTATGTTTTAGATGTAGATTCTTACGTAATACCGATCGTCATAAGAACAGTACGTGTTATCCATTCTTAGATCATCCAGAAATGTATTTGCTTGATGGTGGATACTGTAAATTTTATGGTCAATATAGTCGCCTGTGTGAGCCATCTAGTTATCGGTCAATGTCTGATCCAGCTCACGTTAAAGACTTGAAAAAGTTTAGATCCAGAGCAAAAACCTGGGCTGGGCAAAATAATGAAGGAGTGTCACGTATCGCTAGTAAAAACACACTTAAACGATTGGGTTTCAATTAATTTGTTAATGTTTCCTTCATATAAATATGGGTAAAATTTTTTTGTTTTATTGATTTGTTAATTTTTTTTCCTAGCAATTTAATTTGAATTTTTTTAGCCATTTAACCAATTTATTTTCTTTCTTTTTTTCTTTTACAAAAATAATAATACGTTAAAGTATTTAATTACTAATTAGATCCCAGTGCAATTTTTTATAACATGTGATGCTAAAATGTAGAAGCACTGCTACCTTAAATTTCCAAAAAAAAACAAATATTATTTATCAGTTTTTTGTGTTTGAATATTTGATAAGATTAGTCTTAAATTAAAGGCATATTAAATGTATGTATTTGTGTGCGTTTTGATATCTGCTAAGTGCAATTTAGTGTTTTTATATAAATATATATTTTTTTAAACAAAGCTTAAATTGGTACAAAAAAAAAAAAAAAATCAATATTTAAGAATTGTAGGATTAATTATTTTATTTTTTTAGCAATTTATTTTAAATTTTCAAAAACAAATGTGTTCATTTTTTTTTTCGTATCAATTTGCGATTGTGTTCTGCATTATGTGTGCATTATGTATTAGTAAATGTGTCTATAGCTTTTTAGTTTTTTAGTTTTTAAATTTTTTTTTGTTTATTTCATTCTTACTCTTATTGGTTTAAATTATAACAGTTATTAGATATGCATACATATATAAAATATCTATGACTTTGGTTATTACTTTATTAGTTTCAATTTTGTTATTAATAATTTATGTATAATTGCTTTACTGGCTTTTCTCAGTGAAAGGTGAAAACTTAAATGAAGATTCTTATTTATTTCTTTAAATAATGAAGAATAATTTTTTTTTTTAATAGCAATAATAATTTTTTTCCAATGTATATTAGGATAATGAAACAAATCTGTCTAATATTATATAAATATAGTTTTTTTTTTTTTTAGCTATACATTAATAAAACATGCCATGTATTAGTAATATTAAGTATCCTAAAACTCAGTTGTCAACGGGAATTGTAATAACCATTATAAATTTTAGATAATTATATATTTTTATTGCAATAATATGAAATTTTATTCTAAATATAAGGAATTCGGTTTTAAAAATGAATGTTTTATTTTTCTAGCAGAAAAATGCCTGTTGAAATCTTGTGAAAAAACAAAACTAATTCCATCGGTTTGTTCTGAATCTAAAATAATTTTTTGTTTTTTTTTTTTCAACTAAAATTATCTTATGTTCCAAATGTGGTATTAAAACTAAATTTTTTACTGTATTCATATTGAGTAGACTGTAGATGTTATTAATCATCAATTTTTTTTTGTATAAATATGTGAATAAAACCCTTCTTCAATTGCGCTATAGATGTAATTAAATTCTATAGAAAAAATTATACCCTATAAAAGAAATACTCATTTACTATATTATACCTATCATAATGAACAATATAAGTAAAACAGTTTAAAAATCAAATGTTAAAATATTTTTATTTGAATGACCTGAAAATAGTGGTTCTTTTTTTTATAGGATGAATTTGCTGATTCCAATTTTGAAAGCTGTATGTAGGTAGTAACAACTAACTTTTGCTTACCCTCATATATTCTATACACCAGCAATGTTAAACCTTTTATTTCTATTATTTAAAAAACAAAATCAAAATGCTTTAAAAATTTGATTTTGCTATTAGGACATTGACGATGGAAGGAGGATATACATATTGTAGGATTTGCAATACAGATCGAAAAAATTTTTCCCATTTTTGGGATAAAAGTAGAATATTGGAAATATCTTGTTTAGGGATTTTTTTTAATAACATTTTAACTGAAACTTTAATACAACCTTACTCATGTATAATATGTCTGTTTGTCCTGAAAAATCTCAAAATATTGTGTTTATCATTTTTTTGATATATATATATATATAGCTTATAAGGGATTTAAGTCAAAAGCTGATTTTTTTTTTATAAGATTCCCTTCCACTTGTTTTTGCCCATGATAAAATTTGAATGAATCCAAAATACATCTAATAAATGAATAATAATAAATAATTTTTTAGAAGCGTTTTAAGTTAATATTATGGCTTAAATGTTGGGTTATTCAAAAAACGGTAAATTACTCTATTATTTCGAGAAAAATGTTATTCAACTTTATAAGTTTATTCATATAGATGTGTATCCTACTATCATTTTTGTTAGTGTTGTGTGAAATTACTGCAATTTTGTTAAAATCATTAGAGTCTCATATTAAAAGGCAGTATTTTAAGTAAAATTGTATCTTATAATTAATATTAACTGAATGTTCTAAAATATTTTAAATACTATGTTTTTAACAACATTTATAAATAAAAAAAAAAGATAATTTTTTAAAATTGTCAACAGTTTTTCCAAAACATGAAGTAACCGTTTCAAATTTAAGTATGTTTGTTTTTATAAAGATGCCGTAAACTAGATTTTCTTAAAATTTATTTTAGAAATTTAGTCTCAGCTCCAAAACATAGTACTAGAAACTTGAAATGTTCACCCATTATGAACAATAGCTTAATACAGACTGAAATATTTTTTAAAAAATTTTTGGGATAAATAAAGAAGTTTGAAAATATTTAAATATCTATTTTTTAGACAGTTTTTTTTTAACAAAATGTTTAACTCTGAATCCTATAGAATATTGATTTTTTTTAATTTTACTAATAGATTCATTTCTGGTTTTACAAGCAATTAAAGTTAGAATTTTGTAAAATTGATAATATTCATATAAAACATTAATTTTTAGCAATAAAAATCGTGTACATTTTAAAATCTTAATACAATAGTTTTTTTTTTTTTTTGGTATTGATTAAGATTATTATTATTATTGGTTTATCTGCCCATCAAAAAATATCAAATATCACCCTTGCTGGATTAGTACCTACAAGTTACAATTTTGTTATCATTTTGGGTAAATATCATTATTTTACAAAAAAAATTTCAGATGTATTTACTTAATAACTCAAATGTATTTTGTATCTTGTATTTAATTGATGAAAATCTATGTATTAAATATATTAGTATTTAAATACAACTGTAAAAGTATTTAGCTCATCCCTGTGTATGTATAAGTATATTATAGTATATATAATTACATTAATCATAATTTACCCATTTTATATTACGATTAGCGGGGATGATCTACTAGCCGTTGTTTAGCACACAAATTTAATGTAAACACTATGTTTTTTACTGTCAATAATAAAATACTATAAGCACGTCATATTGGAGTTAGTTTTTTCATATTAATAAATTCTAACAAATAGCAATGAAAAAAAAAGCCGGACATACTTCGCATGATTGGTGTACTTCGCACGACGGGTGGTATTCTCTTGACGGGCGTATTAAATTTTAAAGAAACAATGATAAATCATTTCTTCAGTAAAACGATTCTGAACAAAGGAAGTTAATAATATAAGAAAAAAAAATGCGAAAATTCGGAGAGCTGGGCTGGAATCGAACCTGGTACTGTCGGCGTGCTAGGCCGGGTTCTTTACCACTAGGCCGCAGCACATAACTTGGCCGAATAACCAAAAATAAAGAAAAGAGTTCATTATTATAAAAGTTGAATGCACATCAGGTGTGAGAAAAATGTTAGTCGGCGATTTGACAATAGAAAAAAGATATCGTGTCGAGCGAATCAAAAGGAAAAAAACCAAATACGGACCAGCCATCTTGGCCACGATATTCGAGGAGGAGGAAGGAATCATAAAAGTGTATCCTCCGATGCGCGTGAAACTTCCAAAATCGGAAATCGCCGAATACAACAAGACACCTGAAAAAGACATGTATTTCATTTTCAAAGGGAAAGTAAGAAAATAATTTAATATTACTTTTGAGTGATTATATTATATCACTGTGTAATAATTATTCGTATGAAATAAAATAAATGAAAAAAAAAAAAATTATAATTTTTCCATCTTTTCTTTATTCTTCGGACTTACACTTGGTTACCTATATATCTAGAATTAAGAAAAAAAATAAAAACGGTTTATAACTTTAAAATACGTTATATCACGCGTATAAATATACGTTCGACGTTTTGGAATTATATTATTTTATGGTATGAAAAACAGATGGTGAAAAATGGTTTAAATGCATACTTTTATTGGTCGACGTAAAATAATAAACGTAAATGAGTTCACCGTGTGTTTGGTCGACTTGCTACGCTCGTTGATGCATCGCTTCGCTCCGCAAATCAAAAATATCTCTCGGTTTGTTGTGCAACGTTGGGGCGTTTCGGCAATGCCCACTACGCATTGAGCATTTACGTAAATAACCACAAAATAGTAAATTTTACCACATTGACAATTTGGTGAGTTTATTCACTTGAATGGCCCCGGTCATTTACGTAAATTCATATTAGGCTAGGTAATTAATGATCAGACACCAGGTGGCCACACTCATGGTCCCTCACGCGGTGGCTAAGAGGATAAATGAGGTCAGAGTAGGGTGTTTGGCGAATATTTAAGTATTCCATGACACTTACACCAAAATTATTTTGAATTTACGTTAGCAAATAAATTCGTTGAACTACTGTCGTTCTGGAGTTTGATTATTTCTTCTTGAATTTCATCAGGAGCATTCTTTACTTCGACAATAAAAGGAGTTCAAATTAATTTCTTAATAGCATCAATGTTTTTTTTTTATTTAAACTTTGTGTTACAAGTAGTTTCAACAATTAGGTATAATGGTAAAAACATTAATGTTTAATATACCATTTGTGAAAAGCATTGTGTCAATTCCTCAAGGATTTATAGGTGTTCTATTATCACATTATATTAAACATTTCGCTGGTTTTGGACAAGTATTTCTATCAGTGGCGGCTCGTATGTAAGTGCACAAGAGCACGTGCACTACCTACAAGAAATTTAAAAAATATTAAATCATAATAATACTACTTAGTCCTGTAGGAGTATGAAGATTATGTTTGAACATTTTAAGAAATGTCAATTGAAATTCAGGAAATTAAAATATATTTGGGTTAGGTTAACTATGAAAGAAAAAAAGCGAAACGATCGCGCAGTTTTCGTTGGGCGCGGTGACATGAAATAGGTAGTTCACACAAATCGCTGTGC
>JAIPRM010001435.1:0-10418 GCA_025469315.1 Stegophylla sp. TES_Ste_2020
TCATTTTTTGAATTTCTCAATTCTTCAATTTTTTTTTTGGGAAAAACTACACAAATTTTGACAAAAACGACTCGGAAACCATAATTTTTTGATCCAAATTTTATGAAAATATAAACATAGATAGAAAATCCTATAAAAAAGATTTTGGAAAAAAATTTTGAAAATGTGAAAAAAAATTTTGGACATTTTTTGAAAATTTTTTTTTTTTTATTATTAACTTTCTTTGTTCAGAATCGTTTTACTGAAGAAATGATTTATCGTTTCTTTAAAATTGAATACGCCCGACAAGAGAATACCACCCATCGAGCGAAGTACACCCATCGTGCGAAGTATGTCCAGCTTTTTTTACATTATTTATAATAATTAAAAACTTTAATACATACCTACAGACATTTAAAAAACTTTAATTAAAAAAACAAAAAAATATTTTAAAAACTCTTTAAGTCGATTTTTTTATTAAAATCTTAGTAACTCGAAAACCTTAGCAAGTCGAAACCTCGATAAGTCAAAAAATTATATTTCCCTTGAATTTCAACTTATCGAGGTTCCTGTATTATGCTTTTAACATATTTTCTATTTACAGCACCCAGCGCCGTTTACAAAAATATATTTTGGGAGTGTGTTGAAGACAGTATAATGCACAATTTGAACTTATACAAATAAAATATATAAACATGGTTTTATAGCATTTTCTTATTTTAAAATAAAATTTAAAACATTAATTTATTTATTTATTATATCTTAAATTGTGTATTTATTTTAGTGGTTTTTTTAGTGCCTACCTAGTACAATTCAAAACAATTTAAATACAAACAGTTCGTAAAAACACGCGTACATAAACAAAAATTAAAATTAAAACGTATCAAAATTAGTAAATACACAATTATTTCATCTTTCATAATATAATATGTACATTGTACATAGAACTTGTGCTAGTACAGTTACATAAATAAGTATATTTATTTTCTACTACAAGATTTGAACCTTTAAATTTCACTCTTGTGTACGCACTTGCCTATGTTTATATATTTTGATTCGTATATTAATATTATCTGGTGAAAACCTTCTCATATTAAATTATTACCTGACTATATATTCTCTATGAATTATTATAGAATGGGTAAAAAACGATTTTATAATTATTACAAATATACAACTAAATAAATATTTATTTTGTTCAAAAGATTTTCTTACTTTAGATGTAAAATTTATTTTTACCTTATTAGATCGAAATATTGTTACACAAATTATCAAATAACTGTTTTTTTTAGAATCTGAACGAAGTGAAGAAGCTAGTGTTTTTACAATGATGTTTATGTTTTTTTTCTTTTTCTTTTTTTCTGTGTACAACTTTTTGTATGGAAATACTTGTCCAAAAGTTTCGATCAGTAACTTTTTGAAACCGGATTTGCCTCTAGAAGGTACTTTAGAAAGGTCATTTTTGAATTTCTCAATTCTTCAATTTTTTTTTTTGGAAAAAACTACCCAAAATTTGACAAAAAAGACTCGGAAACAATCTTTTTTTGATCCGAACTATATGAAAATTTAACCTTAGATAGAAAATAATGCAAGAAAGATTTGGGCGCAAAAAAATTTTGGAAATGTGAAAAAACAATTTTGGACATTTTTCTAACATTTTTTTTTCTTATTTATTTTTTGTATTATTAACTTTCTTCGTTCAGAATCATTTTATTGAAAAAAATATCTATCGTTTCTTTAAAATTCAATACACCCGTCAAGAGAATCCCACCCGACGTGCGAAGAACACCCCGACGAGCGAAGTACACATTTTTTATTTATTAAAGCCAATAGTTTTAATGTATTATAGTATATTTTTATTTCTTTACCAGTAACATTTATAAACTACGAAAATTTTTTACAGGTACTTATTTATATTTCTATGTGTTTTTTAAAAAATAAAAAATCTTTTTAGGTGTGATTTCTTTGTTTTTAATTTTTCTGTGAATTCTGATGACATATTACTTTTTCTTTCAAACGATTTTATTGTGTTGACTGTTGAGAATTATCTCTAAACTTTGTGTAATTTAAACAAACTTTCAAATTTCTTACTCATTGTATGTTAAAATAGATTTTATTCAAAACCTTGATTTGAAAAATGTAGCAAAAAATAAAGTTATATAAAATTATATGATGAAAATAAAAGCCTGTACTAAATATACAATAAAAAATATGCTTTAAATAGAAAAAATTAAAAATATGTAAAATAACATTTAAGAATAATTTTTATGATAAAACTAATTTAAATATTGTGAATTTCTTATAAAGGTTTTAAATATTTTTATATTTTTAATATCATTCTAATAAATAGGTACCTATGAACTTTTACATATAAATTAGTTCCAAATAAATGTATTACATTGTTTCTTTCATTATTAAAATTGAACAAACTTTAAAAGTGTTTTATATATTATGTAAAAACCAAAAGCATATTAAAGATTTTCTTTTTAAAATACATATAGGTATTACTCGTACATACTCAAATAGATTTTTGTTATTACCTACCTTATAAGTAATAAGATGAGTTTAATTAAAAAAATTTTTTAGTTTATTTTCAAAAAAAGGCAATTTATTTTTAGTATTAAAGAGTAGATTATTAAAATAATTAAAAAGTGAAATGAATATTGATAATTTTTTTAAAGCTCATAAATTATTGTTAGTATGTATAAATTATAGTTTATTAACTATATTATTAAATAACATATTCTTTAATCATTAGTATTACCACAAACCATTGAAAAATTAATAATTTGGATTGAATGTCTATTAATTATTATTAGAAATTATAATTAGAAGAAATTCCAAAACTACCTATAACTTATAGGTAATAATTTAATATTTATTTATTATCTATGATACTATTATGATCTAAATTCTAATAGATAATATTAGTATTTACCATCTAGATTCTAGATAATATCTATAATCATAAATCAATGGCTTTGTATCATAAATCATATCATTTGATGTGTTGTACTTTAGTCAACCCTAATGAGAGAGCAAAATACTAATACAATTTTGTTATAATAGGCTTCACTATGTGTTCTATGTACTAAGTATTTCCTAATTCATGAATGAATATAATGTAATAATGATATTATAAGTTAAAATATATTTATGCTTAACTTGAATTTCAAAAATTCCTCGATTAAAAAAAAAAAAAAAATGTACAATACATGTTTAGCAACAGAATATAATCAAATTATTTAAATGTATTCTTCTTGTGGATGTAGATTAGGTAGTTATTAGGTAGTTATTCCATGTAATAAGTAACTCAATTGTTTTGTATATGTAGAACGTCTGATAGGGATAAAATATTGAGTTACCTGTATAATATTATATTTGTTTATTACCTATGAATATTATGATCTAAGAGTATTACTAACGGATATATATATTACCTATAGTCATACATTATTCATCTATATCATTAGCTCTTAGATCATAAAATTATCTTAATGATCAACTATACTCATATAGATTGCAGCCTGCATCAGTCATAATATCATAATAATAATTATGTGGAGGCTACAGATATACACAAAAAATTATTTATATATCTGTGGTGAAAGCATTGATATACATTGACATACCTGTACATGTATGTATAATATCAATAGGTTGAACCTTAGATATATATACACACACACACACATATATTTATATTATATACATATAGTAAACATATATTCTAAGGGTGGAACTGTGGAAGCCACTTATTTCGTGTTAGAGGCATTTTTTGTTATCAGTAGTAAATATCATAACTAAATAGATCTATTTTATCATGGTAAATATAACCTCCTTGTTCCACACCATGCTTTATCCAACAGTCCATATTAATGATAAGAAAAATGCGCACGAATGCATCATGTGAAGGCATCACTCAAAAATGAAAGTATTCAGTTGCGGCGCCTGTCCATTTTTATAATTTCATTCTAGGTAAGTCTTAAAAAGTAAAAAATTGTAACCTATTTATAATGATATTAAATTTCATATTACTCTTTTTATTTCGTATTACTCTGTAGTCTATGATAATCAATTTTATAAAATACCCTGATTAGATAGTGATTGTTGTTAGATCACAGAATAATAAAATTCTAAGGTTATTCGTTAAGTTTTAATGTTTACAGTTATTAAGATAGTAATACTCTTCAGAATTTATGGAATTGTTGCTTGCGTTTGCTCATTACTTAAGTATATAAATGTGTATAGTGAGTGAAAATTTCTGAGTTTACATCAAAATATGAGCAATGTATAATAAGTTTAAGCAAAATTGATAATTTTTGGTCAATATGATGAAGTATGTTAATCAAACATAAAGTATATATTATATTTGTAAATCCTTTATTTATTATTCTCAAATTCCAATTTTTTAACAATTTGTGACCCACATTAAAATATTGTCATATTCTGTCATAACATACAATTTAATAATTTTAAAATATTAAATAATGTTGAGGTTTCCATGTTTAAATAATAACCTACTTACCTTACATATTACAAATGAATTAAGTAATATTTAAAATTATTTTCAACTTGAATAGAAAAAACACATTAATATTGTATATAGATATAGGTAACTGTCATGTCTTACTCAGTGATGTATTAGTAAAAAGTGAGTATGCCTTCTTTACGCAGTTCCTGACATAAGTCTCAAGTGAAACGGAAAAAACCTTATCATTAAGTAAAAAAAAAAACTTGTGTTTTCGACACATTATTATCACTATCAGATACGACTATAAACCTAGTTACTTTATACGCTTGAAGTTAGTTTTTTTTGGATATTATACATTAATGTACATTTACCAAATATACATTAACAAATACAAATTCATGATGTACATAACACATTTTCACCAAAAATGTCACTAACCACATATATCTGTATACTACGCCTAGTAACTAGTTTATAACTTTGAATAATGAAAAACTAAAAACAATCAGTACCTGCAGGCTACAGTTTTAATAGAATTAAAAATTACAAATAATTATGGAAAATTTTATTTTGTTCTCTAAATACTAATAAGTATATGACTGTATACCAGTGTATCATCATACATTTAGAGATTTAGAGAGTATACGCTTAAAAATAAACAAGAGCAGTGAATAAATTCCGTATAACTTCATATACACCCCAATATTTCACTAGCCTTGCTATTGGTTTTTGAACATTTAGTAAGACCTTACTAGTTCGACTTATATGGAATCAGGTGGTGTTGAATTATTGAGGGTTTGAATAAAAAAAAGTAGGTGACAAGATAAGTACCTAGGTATTATTAATGTAAAAAATGTATTAATTTATACTTAATTTATCTAATAACTAAATAAACCTGTAAAACTATAGTATTATAATAATGCATTATTTATATTTTTTTATTAATAGTTCTATTTTTTATTTATTGAAAGAAAATTGAGAAAGAAAAAGGGAATAAAATGTTGGATTACTGAGGTTGTTAGACTGATGGGTGTCAAACTAGCTAGATATTACTGTACTTATAAGTTAAAAACTGTACAACATGCGTGATTTCAGCTTTTGATTGGGTAGAACAAATTAAAAAATTGCCAGCTGAATAACATTTTTTTTTTTTTTTTTTCATTTATACAATATGCCAATTTTATAATCATTATTAATGAAAATAGAGATTTTCGTGGCATTTGCTTTTTTTCTATTGTTCTAAAACAAAGATATGTCAGTTATAAATTCAACTTACTCTACTTAGAATAAAATGCACAAAATTTAATTTTGCTCTTTTGTATTTTAATGCTTTTTAGAATTTTTTGGGGTACTTTTTTTTGCTTTTAAGTAACATTTTTTTTAAATGTGTTCTAAATAAATGTATTTGAATGGTTAATTTACAGATTAACTGTGAAAGAAGAAAAATTGCAGGCTTGTAAATAGAAATCTATTTTATTATAAAAGATTTTTTTTCTTTATTAATTTTATACACCAATAATAATTATATTATAATAAATATAATTTTTTAAAACCCTATTTTTATGTTTATTTCAAACTTTTTTGGAAGATTTGTAGAGTTTTATTACTATATATTAAGTGATTTTCTTTTAGTTTTTTATTGCTTTAAAATCTGTACTATAATGTGCATCAGTAGTTAGAATTCAGTGTTAATACATATTTTATTGTTACCATAATAATTTCTAAATAAAAATAAATATAATAACAATTGTATACAGTGAAACCTCTGAAAAACAGACACTATCGGTCACCAAAGTTTAGTCCATTATTCGGAGTTGTCCGCTGTTCAGAGGGGAGTTTAGCTTGCAATTAATAAACCCCCATTCCTGAATAAATGTCCTCTATTGGAAAGTGTCCGCTATTTAGAGGTGTCTGTTAGGGGAAGTTTCACTGTACCTAAATAAAAATCCCGAAATTCTTCGCACCATAGGTTCACACTCTTCAGGTGGGTTTACGTTAGTGTTTTAAATTTTATAAAAACAATAATTTTTTCAATAAAATGATTTTGAGCAGAGCTTTAGTTTATTCAAGACAATTTTACTTAATAATTGTAAGTTTGTTATTATTAAAATATAAAATTTTATTTTGCTCAACCAGTTTTATATTCCAATATTAACTGAAAATAAGAAAAAAAAATGTTTGATAAGCAAAAAATCATTGGAAAAAAATTTTTTACACATTCAAATTTTTCTTTCATCAAAATATTTTTCATATCTAACTGTATTTAAATTAAAGTTTGTATCAAAAACAACTAGTATTAAAGACGTTTTTTTCGAATTTTCGAGAAGCTGTTAAGAATTTCAAATGACAACTTCTCAAAAGTACAATCTAGACTCTAGAGTAGGGTGGCCATTCATCTCTGATTTTCCAGGACATAACTGTTTTTGGAATTAATGTCCCGGTGTCTCAAAGAAGTTCTTCGAGACATCATTTTGTACCGGTCCCGAATTAGACTCTTTCTTTCCCTCTATATATATATATATATATATATATATTAAATCATTCATTTTTTTAAAAAATGTCCACAGTACACCAAAGTATAAAGTGAAAACTAAAGTTAAAAGTTAAAGATATTAGATATGTCTTCATGGAGTATTCGTCTATTTTGTACCACCTATAATCTAGTATTTGTTAAAAATAAAGGTAATTTTCTAATTTCATATTTTAAAATTTGAGTATTAATTTTTTATAGTAAGCAATATTAATTGACAAAAAATGGTAAGATTTTGTTGGATTACGTTAATTGAAGTTCTAAGTAATTTAAATTTACTGTCCCAGATTTCTTAAATTTTTATCCTACACTAGAGACAAATTCTCATTCAAAATGTGCTTAGTTGAAACTTTTTGACAAGTATTTCTATACAAAAAAGTGTTCATTGAAAAATGTTTTAATAAATAACATAGTAAAAATATTAGCTTCTTCGCTCCACTTAGAATCTAAAAAAACTTCTATTCTGGTGCATTTGTGGCAGTCAACATTCGATAAATAACATCAACAGCTTATAAAAAAAAAAATTGGAATTCTATTTCTAAGACAATTCACGTAATAATAAATTAGGTAACCGACCAATGAGCTATTATAACCCAAATTTGTATAAAACTGTAAACATATAAAATAATATATTATTTGTACAAAAGACGTCAGTGGTATACCAGTTTTATTGATAAACTATAGGAAGTTATCTACATTTTGCTGTTTTTTGCATTTGATTATTATTTATATGATCTAACTTATAATTACCGACTTCTCTTAAATTTATAGACTTCTATAGATTGTAATGTAGAAATTGTAATTAAATTATTAATATTTTTAATTCATAGTTTATTTGAAATATAATAAAACATTTTCTGGAAATTCTCTTCACCTTTATAATAAACTAAATTTATTGAGCGCTTGGTTTCATATTATAAGTAGGTAGATATTAATTTAAAGAATGCATAACATCATTAAATTTCACAATTTACCTTTAATCATTTTTAGTTCAGGAAAAAAAAATAATGAAATTTCTATGATTTGTTTAACACGTTTGTGTTGAATTGAAATATAATTATAAATCTATATTATTTTTATTATTTTATTTTATTTTTGCAGTAATTAATGCGTTTAAAATTATTATTTGATTTCCATCATAAAATAATTTCTGGAACACAATCAGTACGCGAACTAAGATTACCTCAGTATCAGGTAAGAAATGTTTGAAATTAGTAATAATCTACAATAATATTTACTATTTTGATATGTTAAAAACACTGTAAAAATTTATTGATTTAACATTTATAATTTATGCTATGCTAAATACAAAAATATTTTATGCTACTTAAGCACCATATCTAATCATTTATGACACTGATTATTGTTCAAGTTTATTCTCTTTTATTCTAGATTATAATATAATTTATTTATTTTTAGAAACCAAGTAAGAGAAAAATGGCATTGAAAGAGAAGGAAGGAAAGCAGTCTCAAGTTTCTGAATTGAAACCACGGCCAGCCTTCATTGAAGTAAGACATATTAAAATTTTCATTTAACTCGATTAAAGAGGTTTTATGGTCTATTAAGAGATCTATTCTTAATTATTATAGAATGTGTAGTTATTTATTTGATTTATTTTAAGTATATTATTGTTATTAGTTTTTAAAATAGTTATACGATAAAATCCATTCTTTAAAATATATTTATTGAAAACTTATGGTTGACCAATCATTCAACTTAAAGACAATTTTTTTTTTTTTTATCAGTTAATTTATATGTTATTTTATATTATTTTTTTATAGGAACGTTTGAAGCTTTGGGATAAACTTAAAGCACAGTATGAGGATGAACTTGCTAATAAAATATTGGAACCTATTACTGTTACTTTCCCTGATGGAAAAACTACTACTGCTAAAGCTTGGAAATCTACACCATATGATGTAGCAAAAGAAATCAGGTTTGGAAAACTTTTGTACTTTTACATTAAATAACATATTAAAGTGTATGTTTAGTCAAGGACTTGCTGATAATACGATAATTGCTAAAGTGAATGGAGAGCTTTGGGATTTAGATAGACCACTAGAAAAAGATTCAACTTTGCAATTACTTAAAATTGATAATGAAGAGGCTCAACAAGTATTTTGGCATTCATCTGCTCATATGCTAGGTGAAGCAATGGAAAGGATTTATGGTGGTTGTTTATGCTATGGACCACCAATTGAAGGAGGATTTTATTACGATATGTTTATTGACAGTAGAGGGGTAATCATTAATATTATAAATTAATATATACTCTTAATTATAACACTTCTTTAAAATGAGATTGTTCATCTTAATCTAAATTATTTATGTAATTAGGTCTCAAATTTTGACTATCCTGTTATGGAAAATGTTGTCAAAAGTATTATTAAAGAAAAACAACCATTTGAACGGCTTGAAGTAAGCAAAGAAGATCTATTAGAAATGTTTAAGGTAAAGTCAACATTTTCATATTAATTATTAGTAAAGTACAGGGAGCTGTAAAATTGTTGTAGCAATAATTCCTATATGTATATATATTATGTGCATATAAGAAAATATTCAAAACTTGGTAAAAATTACATTGTTGTTATTATTTATATTTTTTTAGTATAATCAATTTAAAGTGAGGATACTTGAAGAAAAAGTTAAAACGCCTACAACTACTGTTTACCGATGTGGACCATTAATTGACTTATGCAGAGGACCACATATTCGTCATACAGGAAAAGTTAAAGCTTTTAAAGTCGTAAAGGTAAAAATGACTTATAATTAAGAATCATATTTAAATCATTGTATGTAATTTATTATTATTATTATTATTATTTTTCATAGAATTCTGCTACTTATTGGGAAGGAGATTCTAAGGCAGAATCATTACAAAGAGTCTATGGTATTTCATTTACAGATAACAAACAAATGAAAGAATGGGAAAAATTTCAGGAAGAAGCTGCTAAAAGAGATCACCGTAAAATTGGAAGAGTCTGTATTATTAATTTTATCAAACTATAAAAATTGAAACTAAATATTTAATTTTTCTATTGTAAATCAGGAGCAAGAATTATTTT
This sequence comes from Stegophylla sp. TES_Ste_2020, assembly GCA_025469315.1. Classification (NCBI taxonomy): domain Eukaryota; kingdom Metazoa; phylum Arthropoda; class Insecta; order Hemiptera; family Aphididae; genus Stegophylla; species Stegophylla sp. TES_Ste_2020. The sequence continues at coordinate 10,050 of JAIPRM010001435.1, forward strand.
TCTTTCATGAATTAAGTCCTGGATCATGTTTCTTTCAACCAAAAGGTGCACATATTTACAATACTTTAATTGGATTCATTAAGAGTGAGTACAGAAAACGTGGATTCCAAGAAGTGGTTTCACCAAATGTTTTCAATGTTAAATTATGGCAAACTTCTGGTCATTGGCAACATTATGCGGTGAGTATTTTCTTTTTTTTTCACAAATAAATCAATTTCAGGATTTATATTTATATTTATATTCATAGTTTTTTTGTCATCTTTTGAATTTCTATTTACAAGAGGGAGGAGGCTGAAGATATAGAAAAATTTGAAAGTTAAAGTGGTAGCCCTGGGAAACTTGTAGAAAAGTGTTAGTGTTGTTGTTATG
>JAIPRM010001435.1:10518-38145 GCA_025469315.1 Stegophylla sp. TES_Ste_2020
CGTGGATTCCAAGAAGTGGTTTCACCAAATGTTTTCAATGTTAAATTATGGCAAACTTCTGGTCATTGGCAACATTATGCGGTGAGTATTTTCTTTTTTTTTCACAAATAAATCAATTTCAGGATTTCCATAGTTTTTTTGTCATCTTTTGAATTTCTATTTACAAGAGGGAGGAGGCTGAAGATATAGAAAAATTTGAAAGTTAAAGTGGTAGCCCTGGGAAACTTGTAGAAAAGTGTTAGTGTTGTTGTTATGTTTAAAAGTACCGGCCATTTAGTAAACATGGACCAGATGGTAGTGTTCATAGTGCAATTTTTTCCTGAATGTGTCTTACAAAAATAGTGTCAAAAATCTGATTGCCACTCACAGGGAATTTTGACGCCATTACAATTTGGGACGTCATGAATGTGTTCCTTCAGGATTTTTTGAGCTCCAATTGGTTTCTTTTTAAGAGCTTAATATGTCATCTCAATATTCTCAATTTGAGTTTAGATTGAGCACGTTCATAACATCCCAAATTTTAATGGCTTTGGAATTCCCTGCTAACAGCAGTCAAACTGTCTTTTTTTTTTTTATTACACTTTAATGGTTAAAGCACGTTGTGAACTGACCCAATGATCCATATTTAATTAAATGGCAGGTACCTGTGAACATAAGAATATCACCATCTCCTTTCTACAAACTCCCCATGGCTGCCACTATAATTTTCAAATTTTTCCATTTCTCGCCCCATCATTTATATTTTTAAATAATGTTTAGCTTAACATGGCTTTTTATTTATGCTTATTTTTATTTCATTTCTTCAGGTTTGTATAACTTTTTTATATTCTCTCTTTTTTTCCATCAAGTAATCAGTTATAACCTAGTAGAAACATTTCACTTATTGAGTAATTCTTTAGCTATAGAACTTGGAAGATTTTGACATTCATATTTATAACTTTTAACTCAAGATTATTTCACTATTTATGTTTGATTTGCTATAAACTTCATGCACCCCATTCAAATAGATTAAACTATTTATACTATATTAAACATTTTTTCAAATAATTTGCAAATATGTTCTTATGGTTTAAAATAATTTTAAATGTAACCAGCATAATCATATTGTCATAATTAATATTATACATTCTGATTTTTGTATGGACATGTACAATCTCATTATCAAAATGTCTTGTCAAAAATATGTCCTCATTAATTTTTTCTGTACATTAATATGTCTTTTGAATGACAAAAATAAAATAAAATAATTTTTTTTCTTTTTACACTTCTTGATCATTTACTTTTATTACTTTTAAGCAAAATATTTTTGATTTTGTTAAAAAAAAAGACTTATTCCTACCGCTTGTCTAATATCATATATTTGTTATAAATGCAATCGTCTTTTTTTTTTCTAGGAAAATATGTTTTCATTTGACGTGGAAAAAGAAACTTATGCCTTAAAACCGATGAATTGCCCGGGTCATTGGTATGTGTAGATACATTTATTAAATATTTATTTTATATGATATGTGATGTGAACTTGTTTTAAATAAACAATTTTTCATTAAATTTACAGTTTAATGTTTGATCAACGGAATAGATCTTGGAGAGAACTACCTCTTAGACTGGCTGATTTTGGAGTACTTCACCGTAATGAATTATCAGGTGCTTTAACAGGATTGACCCGTGTTCGACGTTTCCAACAGGATGATGCTCATATATTTTGTACTACTGATCAAGTAAGAGAAATAAAATAAAAGTAAATTATTGAATTACATTAATTCATTGTTATTAATATTAGATTGGTGAAGAAATGGTAAATGCATTGGATTTCTTACGTCATGTTTATACCATTTTTGGGTTTACTTTCTGTTTGCGTCTATCTACTAGACCTGATAAGTACTTAGGTGAATTAGAAATGTGGGAAAATGCTGAAAAGGTATGTTACTTTATATATATTAGTGAATTAGAAATGTATATTAGTGTTTACTTGTATTTTTAGTAAAATTTTCAGTTTTATCAATAATTACCTTTCATATTTTTATAACTTTTATTAGCAATTAGCTAAAAGTTTAGATGCATTTGGTGAACCATGGACATTAAACCCAGGAGATGGTGCTTTTTATGGGCCAAAAATTGATATAACTATTTCTGATGCTTTAAAACGCCAACATCAGTGTGCTACCATACAACTGGATTTTCAACTTCCAATTCAATTCAATTTATCCTATATTAAGTAATACATTTTTTCTCTATTATTATGTCATAGTTTAAGTTCAAGTAAAAATATTTATTAATAAAAGTAATATAATAATATTTAAAGTATCCCCATTTTTTATTAATATTGCAGTGAAGCAGGAGAAAAGACACGTCCAGTTATCATACATCGTGCTATATTTGGCTCTGTAGAAAGAATGATGGCTATATTAACTGAATCATTTGCTGGGAAATGGCCTTTCTGGTTGTCTCCTAGACAGGCTATTGTAATTCCTGTTGGTCCTCAATATGATGAATATTCTGAAAAAGTAAAAATTAATTAATTTTTGAATAATTTATTTTATTATTTTAATTTAAAATGAATTTTAGGTGAAAAAAGAGATATATGAAGCGGGTTATATGTGTGATGTAGACGTTGATCATGGTGATACACTTAACAAAAAAATTCGAAACGCTCAATTGGCCCAATATAATTTCATTCTTGGTTAGTTTTACAAATTAATAATATTATCAAAAATTTTGAATTAAATAATTAATATTAAATTATTAATACTACAGTTGTCGGAGAAAAAGAAAAAACTGCAAACACTGTGAATGTCCGTACAAGAGATAATAATGTTCATGGTGAATTCAGTATTGAAGAGACAATTCAAAGATTTGAAAAATTGAAAAATTCTAAAACTAATAATAGCGAAGTTGAGTTTTAAAGTACAATTTTCAAATTAAAATGCTACAAAATTTTAAATTTAGACAGTTGTACATAATTTTATTTCATCTTTAATTTACTTTTGACAAGATCATCCTAGATGTTAATTGTACTTATTTATAATTCTTTGTTTAACATTGTAATTTACATATATTTGTAATAATTACTCTACTATTATTTGTATTTCTTAAATTACATTTGCTGATTAAAGTTTAATGTAATTTGACTATTGATTAAAAGTAAACCTTTAAATTAAAATAGTTATTACTACAGACACTTATGTAAACTTATTTACTGAATAAGTATAGTTATATAAAATGATTCCTTACTACCTATGAAACTCAAAATATAAATATATTGCTTATTTCTATAATATATACTATTGCATAAGGTAAAAGAAAAATGCATCATAATTATAATAGTGATTGAAACAAATTTTTTCCATACCCTAAAGTAATTTAACATTTTTATGTTAAACAAAAAACCTTTGTTTAACATCATTTGACATGATGATCAAGTATATAAAATGTACACAATTATCTTTTCTGATTGTTCAGTAGATTAACTGTCTTGAAATTTCTTTTCAATCATGATTTTTTATATTATTTTGATATACGGGGACAGGTTTATTGTTTAAAATATACTTCATTATGTTTTCAATAATAGCCTTTGCATGGTTTTATATATTTTCCAATGATTCTTCAACTTTTTATATTATGTTTAGCTATTCAGTTAATAATAATAATCTGCTGGTTTCTAAACAAGTTATTTCTGTTGGTTAAAAGCCAAAATTAGATTTTTTAGTTAGATTTTAAATTTGATTTTTCAAAAGTCTTTGGAAAGCTTATAGAAATTAATTTTACTTAGGTAAATAATGCTGTGAATATTATATATAATCTATGAACTCTAGAACCACTTCGTAAATGCTTTTATCGATTCTTCTTCATATTTGTTACATGTCCATGTATTTACTGTATATAAACCTATGTATGCCTTCAGTATCCTTTTTCTAATTCTTTTGATAATAGAATCTGTTTTTTACTTTAAAATGCAATATTTGCCATTTCAAATCTTCTAATTTCAATTTTGTATTTTATATCATCTTCAATTGTTTATCCTAAGGAGCATAAATGATTTACCTGCTCTATCAACCCTTGATATCCATTAATTGGAATTTCTGTCCATATTTTTGTTTTGCGGTCATTTATACTTATGTTACATTTTTGTACTGTAATGTTTATTTTGTTTACAATTTCTTGAAGTTCTTTGGTCGTTCCGGAATTTGCTATTTAGTTGTCTGCAAATTTAATTGATTTCTTCAGTTTAATCATTAATTTTGAGCGACAATGATCCATGATCCATATTTTAAGGAAAAGACTTTTTTTTTATCATTTACAGATAACGGAGAGTGATGTTAATTGAAGTTTTAAATTAATTGTATAGCGTATTATTATCATAGATTATTTTATATGAATATTATTAGTTTAATATTGTTTCCAGGTTCAAAGCAATTCTAAAAGTAGGAATTGTATGAGGTGAAAACATAAATATGAAATTATATAAACCGCCAACTAAGGCAACAAAAATGCATCAGGCAGTACTGTTTTGCTAGAAGCTGTAACTATAGTAATATATTGCTCCTGCATCACTATAAGCAGCGTTCTTGTGTCTTATCACTTCATTGTCTAGTTACCACATTAAATTTTTGTTTTAATCATTAAAGCTAGGAATATATTTTATAACAAATTTTATTTGAGTAAATTTACAATTCAATAATATGTAGATGAATTTAAACTTTGGATAAAAAATTAATGTTATAATAGGGAAAACACAATATTTTTACTCATACTTGTATTATAAAAGTATATATAAATGTATTTTAAGCATAATTTATACTGACAGTTTTAAATCTGTAAAATGAGAAGGCGGATGTTGTAGTTCTTTTATATTTTCTCGGACTCAAATTAGTAATTTTTTGGACTAAATTAGTTCATTTTTCGGTCTTGATTCATATATTAGGTTTAAATTTGGGTCATGGGACTCAACTGTAATATGTCCCTTAAAGGCCGAAGAAAATTTTTAATAATGAATTCACATATTTAATGTTTTGATGTCTAACTGTTTTATATAATTTTAAATAATAAATAATATATTTTGCTATATAATGCATTTTACAAGTTAGAAAAATACCTTGTAAAAGTGGAAGGACAGTAAATTTCTTTCTGCTTGTCAGTGAACAATTTCTTAATCCGCTACTGTTGTGTATGTATAAAATATATACATACATATATATGTATTATATTATGTAAGTTACCATCAAAGATGTAGATTTAGAAATTAACGTAAATGACTAGTCAATAATCTTAATTCCGATATAATTAGTCATTATTTATTATTGACTAAAAAAGAATGTTAATGCATAATATTTTTAGTCAGTAATACATTTAGCTATATTACCTAGGTAATAACAATTATTCCGACCTTCAGCTATTATTATAAGTGATAAACTTTCAGGCTTTGTGAAATTATGTCGACGATCATACCACAGATTACATTTTTTGGTTAATCTGTGATCATACATGTCTTAATTATTAAGTAATATCTGTTAATTAAATATTTTAATATATTATAGAAGTTATATATTACATGAGTTGTGTCCTGAAAATAATATAATAATTGTGATAGTAATTAATAAATGATTCAATCAAATTTATTTATATAATATTATACAAGATATCCCAGTATGATTTTTACAAATGCAATAACTTATGTTCTATTAATAAATTTTAACTTTATTATTTTAATTATTACTACAGTGCAACTTTTGTAATAACTAAAGACCGGATTTTGCATATAATGCATGTTTATATCTTTACAACCGATTACACGCAGTAATTGGATTTTCATCAATCATATTTAAACAAAGAGAATTGAAAATTTTTATTTTGCATATTTTGGGTGTTAGCGCATATTTTTTATAATAATGTATATAGAGTGAAAACTCTCCTAACAGATACCTCTGAACAGTGGACACTTCCCAATAGTGGACATTTATTCAGGAACAGTGGTGTATTCATTATTAAGCTGAAATGTCCGTTATTCCGAGGTTTCACTGTATTTGCATACTGCCCCTACATTGAAACATTTCAGTTTTATTTCATAATTTAATTTACAATTATTCCAAAACAAATTTTTGAAGTATATTATAGTATTATTTAGTATCTGTAGATCATTATTATTACTTTGAATACTCTTAGTCCTTCTATTTAAATTTTTTCCCTAGAAATGTTGTCAAGTTTTAATTATACACACCCATAACAAGCGTTGACGTGGGGTGCATACAAAAACATTCTCACAAACTGTCATTATAATTTCACCAACACCAATATGAAAAATGTTATACCTAGTTACATTATTCTTCCAATAATCTTTAAATTGTGTAATCACTTTTCATAAATATTGTAGTTGATTAACATGATAATTTTTCATCATGAATGTTTTGTTTTTATTTTTTGTTACTTTACAATAAATAAATAGCTATAAATAACTTAATGTATAAGTAAAATATATAATTTTTGTTTTATGATGAATTTTATTTTTTTAAAAATTTTGTAATAATAATTAGACGTATCAATATATAATAGACAATCATATTAAATTACAAAATATTTAAAAATTATTTTGCATATATGTGCTTTATAAGTGTATATTTTAAACTTTAACAAATATTTCTTTTTTTAATTTTTAAATTTGAAATTTTATACTAGAGTTTCAGAAAAAATTCAAATTAAGTATTTTGTAAACATGATTATTAAAAAAATATTGGTACTTAAATCTTAAAGGTTAATCTATTCATTATCTAGTTATATTTAAAAATGTTTTGTATTAGTAAATAACCTAAGTAATAAATAATAATTATACTAGCAATTAAAATGTTTTATTTTGTTTTAAAAGAATCAGATGTTCAAACATTTCATCTTTAACAGAATGTCTTTTCTTAGTCATAACATTGCCAGCTAAACTAAACAACCTTTCAATTGCACAATTACATTTAATGATCTAACTGATAGTTGATTTTTTCTACTCTTAAAATATTTTTAGTACATAATAAATACATTTATCTATAATTTATGTTGAAGAAAATGAACTTCTAAAACAAGTTTAAGTTCATAAAAAATATGAACTAAATTCAAAATAAGTTCAATTCAAATTAATTTAAACTTAATTCATTTTCGTTCATAAGAAATGAACTTTAAACTTTTGAACTCGTTCATTCCGAGGTCTGTAAATCATTGCCTATTTACTGAATGCCTAAGGCATTCATTAAAAACACGTCATTTTGAAATCTGTTTAAAACAAAAAAAAAATGTCTTGACATTTTTTAACATATAAAAAAAAATATCTTCAAAAAACATTTAAAACACTGTTTTTAACGTTTTTTATTTAAGCCCGTGAGTTGCAACAGTACAACTTTATAACGCTAAAGTAGCGGGTAGGACGCGCACGCAGACGTTTGTCACAGCCTAGCAGCGCCCGAGCCCCCCTGAAGAATATATACAGTGTTTATTTCAGGGGAGTGACCAGAGGGTACCCCTTGGGAAATAACTATACACATACATTATACAGGTCCCCCCTAAAATTTTTGATGATTCCCAGAAGCATAGGTCTGAAATAAATACTGAGTATACTTATCTACATGAGTTCTATGACTATAGTCTACGGTGAGCAGGGGTGCCGGAACAATGGGGGCAGTGGGGCGATTGCCCCCACAAAATAAATATTGTGGGGGCAGAGCCCCCATGACTTCACGGCCTATTTATATTTACATTTAGCTCACAATACCTAAATATTATTCTATAATTTTTTCAGCGAGTAATTATATCTGTTAGTAATTTAAAATACCGAATATCAAATTAATTGACAGAAAAATAGATATGAACTTTATTTGTCATCTCTCATTCCAGAAAAATAAATTTTATTTTAATACCCATTATTGTCAATTACGCAGTGTAACGTAAATTATCATATTTGCGATAATCTATTATTTGTAGGTCATGTACACAGGTATAGAAATTAAAAAATAAATGGTATTTGTTTAATAAATATTTGTAAAAAGAAAAATGTAATTATGCTTATGTACACATTTCCTCGGCATAGGTGCTATAAAATAGGAGGGGGGTAGAGATTTAACAACAAAATATAAACACTCATATTTTTGCACCTATACCTAGGATTGCCAGATGTCCCGTATAATATGGGAACACTATGTAATTTCCAAAAGAACACAAAGTTATTTGTCTGTTTTTTTTTTTAATTATTTTATTAAGTTTAAAAACGTTATGTTTATTTTTTATTTCCAATACGTTTGTTGTTAACCGTTAACCTATTATGTTGATATAATAAAAGATCAGTAGTTTGGAGGGGATGGGAAATAGACATAATTCATTTTTTTAGTCCCGTATTTTGAATTTTGAAATCTGGCAACCCTACCCTCCAGAAAAAAGTTTGAAATATTTTGCCCCCTCGGCAAAAAAATCGTTTTGGCACCCCTGACGGCGAGTTTTAATAACGATACTACCTATTCTACGATAGGCCGCTCAACCACTTGTGTAAACGATTGGGCCCATCACGCCATCGCATTTTATCCCTACTACGGTGCCGGATTCTCCGCTAACCAAGCCCCCCCCGAGTACCACGATAAAAACAAACGCACGTACGTCATATACAAGTCCGCTCGCACGGCTGCACCGTGTTGCAGACGTTACAGTCATCCACGCACGGACTGATGTTACATGTGCCGGCGAAACGCATCTAATGGGAAGACGTCATTGCCGTTTTTCCATAATCGATAGTATTCATTCGGCAAATCGATTCGCATTTTACGGGTTTCGCCTTAAAGTACGTTCTCTGAACACGTCCGTAACCACGGTAAGTCGACCCATTTAGTTTATTAAATTTATATTAACTTCACGATATCGTAAGCATTTATTCCGTTGCTTATTTTCAGTGGTGTATTCGTAATTGTTTTCTAGGGTATACGCTCAGCACATTAGCGTTTACTGGTGGGACCTTAACCCCCTCTAAAAAAAAAAAAAAAATTGACTTACCCAAACTTAAATTTACTTATGGTGGGGACGTGGGATATACCACCACCAGACATTTTTCCCAGGGGGGGCACAAAGTGTCAACAAAAATATTTTTGGGGGATTTGGAGTGGACGCGCGCTACCTTCACCCCCCTTGGATCCGCGTCTGCTATGGAAGTTTACATTTTTAACTATTTTTAGTATTATGATAAACTGATAAACAGTAACTTTTTGACAGCTGATATATTTTTAACAATACATAATTATAATATCCGCTCGATAACACGCTATCGCACGCGCCGACTGGTATTGTTTAAATTCTGACATACAGTACGTAGACTCTTGGCAGTTACCGACCATCACCGTAAATAGTATTTACTAAATACTCGAAGTCGGGGAAAATTTAATCGAATTTAATGCAGGCACGACGCACGAAGCTATTTTTGGATAGTAACTATAGTGCATAAAAATAATTCCTAATAATAATAATAATAAATTCTATACTGTCACATAAATCATAATGTATGCCGTATGGTGATAAAACATTAGGCTTGCGTATACCCCATAATGCACGAAGTTTTAGCTAGCGTATACCCATGATGGACGAATTTTTTTAAAGGTATACGCATAATTCCAAAAATAGGGATCCTGGTATACGGCATATACCCGCGTATACCCTCCAATACACCACTGCTTATTTTCCAATGTGATCGCTAACGGATCCGGTATCTGTCGGATAACCATGGATCGCGAAAATCCCGTCGAAACGCCCGCGTTTTTTCTCTCGACGAAATCGTTAGGACCCAGTAATCGTCGTCGATACTTATTTTAGATTCCTTGTGACCACAGTAGACTTTCTTTTCCTTTACAAGATTATAACTCTGTAATTTTTTAGGGACGCTTTCGTGTACGCGCCGACGAGCGTTGTTGTTATTAAGCGGTTTGTTTACAGGTAAACGACGATCACGCGTGCGTGAGCTCCGCAGCGGTCAACGGCCTCGCAGCAATCATTGCCCCGCTGGCGAAAATACATTCGCGCCGTCATTGCGTCGTTTGTCCGCGCAGTATAATATTCTAATTCTAATGTTATACTAAATAGTAAATATACGTCCGTGCGAGAGCTTTCGAATGTCCCCGCCGCATTATAAAATTGTCTAAACATTCGCGTCCAACAGAGATTAACAGATAGCGCCACTATTTATCAATCGCTTGTTCCACTTACACTATCGCGCTGCTGTCCGTCCTTTCCATTCGTTTCTTATCAACTACCGCGCATCCATAAAAAATTACAACATACTATAATGTCGTAACTACCTATATTGATGAACGTCACTGCAGCAGCAGCTGTTGTAACAACAATCATTATCGTCACATTATCTTAACATTGTTCATATAAATAATAGAATAATTGTATTCATTCCCTACCTGCAGCCAGTAGTGTTGTTTTGATTTAATTTTAATTACATAGTGCATTATTCGTACTTTTTTTATCTGTTATATCTCGCGGCCGACGTCGGTCATTAGTTTCAATTAATTTTCACTTGTTTTTTTTCTTTCCGGTTTTTTTCACTCTATGATAGCTATTCACGGCCGTCCTACCAACCCCCCATTAGCTGTGCTGATTAGTGTGCACGTACATTTTTTGCCAACGGTCAATCTAGAAAAGTTCGCCCAAAATGAGGATCATCAGCTATAGACTGGCCAAAAACTTGGAGAAAATGGTCGATTACTATTCTCAGTTTAATCCATCGTCGCTGTCCATTAAACAGTTTATTGATTTTGGTGAGTTATATTTACATTGTTAATATAATTTTTACCTACTTATTCGGTGTACAAGTTATGCTTTACAAGTGTCTTGTCTCTGAAATGTGTTATTTAATGAGTTGTGTCTGTGTAATCATAACGACCTATTTGTATATCAGTGATATGAGTACTTGTCATTAACATGCTAAACAATGTATAAATGCTTTTTAATGGTAGGTATTAATTATTTTTAACTTCTACTTACATCATCAGATAACAGTATTATCAAGAACTGAGTAGATTATACATCTAAAGGTCAATATGTAGCAAAACTTATACACCGTGTGTCTAAATGTGATCAATACAGATCAAATTATAAAAAAATTTATTTTTCTTTGACTTCTAAACTAATAGGTATCTATACTCTTAATATGATTCGTACTTTTCCTTCATTTTAAACTTGTTCTCATACTTTCAAGGATTATTGCAATATTATAGTCTTAATATTATAGTACAAGGCATTCAGCTTGAAGGAATTGCAATTATAATTAGGTACCTTGAAGGTCAATTTTGATGATTTTTTTTCTTTACCTAGAAATTTGTTGATCTAGTATTTGATTTTATAAATTTTAATTGCATATTTTTTAAATTCAGGTAAAGAGTAGGTAGGTAGGTATATGTAAGATTTCTGAGTTATATTTTTCTTACAATATATATAATTTAATTGTTTTAATTGTATTATTACCTATACCTAATTAAAATATTAACCAACAAATTCAATTTTCAAGTACGATTTTAAAATATTTTCTAGATAAAATCATTTGATTGTTTAATCTTTTAGTAACAATCTAAATAGTATTAAGTAGATTTGTTAATGGAAAAGTTTTCATAACCTAGTCATTAGCAATTCAAATCAAGTTTATTTGAAAACAATCTAATGTTATTATAAAATCGTTGTATTTTAATAAAGCTAAAAAGGTACCTATGGTTCATAAAATGATATTCTTTTTGATTTTTTTGTTTTAATGTTTTAAATCATTTTACGCAATTTACATTGTACCTACTCTTTTGATTACAATAATCTGTTTCTTTCGAGCTGAGCTGAATTCGAGGCTGAGTTTATGTTTGAGGTATACAGAAAGTAATTAAAGTACAACAAAGAAAACAAAACATAGTTTTTAAATTAAGATAAAAATAAAATAATTTTACTGTTAAAGCAAATCAATTAAAATATATTTACATTATAAAGAAAAAAATAATATTATATTTCCAAGAAGAAAATTAAAACATAGTCTAACTCTATGAATTATCTATTACATAATACTATCTTTTTTACACTACTCTGATTACAATGGATATATTTTTTTAACTAATAGGAATGATGGCATTATATTATAATATTATGTAGACTTTAAATAATCAACAAATAATATCATAAAATTTATTCAAAGATTTATTTGCATATTTCACAGAAATATTAGGTACATTATATTCTTATTTTTAGATTCTGAACGAAGTGAAGAAGCTTATGATTTTACAATGATGTTTATTTTTTTTTATTTTTTCTTTATTTATTTTTTTTTCTCTTTCTGTGAACACTTTTTTGTATAGAAATACTTGTGCGAAAGTTTCGATCAGTATGCGGCCTAGTGGTAATGGAACCGGCCTAGTGCGTGACAGCACCAGGCTCGATTCCAGCCCGGCACTCCGAATTTTTGCATTTTTTTTTTCTTATATTATTAACTTCCTTCGTTCAGAATCGTTTTACTGAAGAAATGATTTATCGTTTCTTTAAAATTAAATACGCTTGTCAAGAGAATACCACCCGTCGTGCGAAGTACACCCATCATGCGAAGTATGTCCGCTTTTTACTCTTGAAAAACATTCCTACTATTATGAGTTATGACCTTTGATATAACATTTAAATATATCGATACCTACATACCTACATCATTAGATAGATAATAGTTTTTTGTTAAAAATTTCTGTAGTTTTGCCTTGATAATCCTTCACACAGACATGTGCTAAGTTATTTTAATGTTTTTTTTAACTATATTCTTGTCCTTGGATTCTCAAAATTGAATTGATCTTAGGAAATAGGTATTTGGCAGAACTCTAATTTTTCTTCTTTATTGATCATAGGTACACGAATCTTATTAAATGTTGTTTGAATGTAATGAAATTTTATATCAATTTCAGTTCGTAATAATATTACATTTGACTTGAAAATAAGCATTTTAAAATCAGAAACCTTAATTTATAATACATTTTGATAGATCTAATCTTAAATTGGTAGATACATTTTTTAATCATCAAATGCAATAAACTTCTTAGTAGTAGTTTAACTTACAATAGTTTATAGTATATTTTTTTTCAATTAGTTATTTTGCCCATGGATCACACACACTCACATTTTGACATAACAGATATCATATAGTATTTAAATAAAACAACCAAGATAATTTTTGGAATGTAGAAAAATACTACCCTCTACTAATTTGTTATTATACATTATAATACATTATTATTGAGTAAAATTATATACAACAATTTTTTAGTAATTTTTATCAACTTACATTTTGACAGAAACTTAATAATTTTAAATTAGTATTTGTCAAAAGTTAACCCCTAAACTCTTATCATATGTTGAATCATTTTCCACCTCCAACCTATCTTTCGTATATTTTGTTAAGTATCTTCTAGTATCTTTAACAATAAAATAAAACTTAATACTTCTATCAATAAAGAATAAAAAACGTAACACATACATAAAAAAGACCAACAGAAGAACTGCCTATCTATAAACGAAAAGAAAAGTTTGTAGCCACTGGAACTACAAAAAAAGGTGTATGATTAAAACACTATGTTCTACTTGCTAGAGACATTATATGTAGGGAACACCGACTAATAATAATATGTTCAAATTGTAGTAATGATTAATATTTGGCTGTGGCTAGATCCACGGACACCATGGATATAATCCTTCATGGACAAATAGTACGAGCATGCGCATAACTATTTTATTATCATGTCCAGGTACACTACATACAGTAGCGGCGCTGATGTAGGCGATCGCCCTTAAGGAGGCCTAACCTGCAGTAGTAACAGTTTGTGGATAAAGGGGAATTACCTTCCCTCGTTCACTAAAACTAAACTAAATGCATTTGGTCTTGTTTTCAAAAAAACCTGATTCAATATGAAAATGTTTTAATTCTATGTTTAATGATTTATTGTATTACCAATTGTACAAAAATAGTATTAGTAGACATTTTTCTCAAATAGCCCAAAATATCAGCGCACATTCGTTCGTCGTCATTACTCATTAGGTTAAATTTTAGATAGAACTATATCTGCGATTGTGGACTTTATTATTGTTGAATGCTAACTATAATCCTCAATTACATCATTAGATAAAGTTTTTACCATCTAGTGGCGTATTTACGAGGGTCGTCCAGGGTTAGTGGACTCCACCCCCTAGAACTAACAAAAATTCAAATTAAGGTTCAATTAGGATCATTCATGATCCTGTAATGAATTAGGTAAGTAATAATAAGTGTAAAAGACTAATGGACCCGGCAATCTTCGTCTTTCCCCAATTTAAGGGTTCTGCAATCGCAGTTCTATAGCGATTTGACTTTGAATAATAAAATTCAAGCTGTCGACATCCTTATGTCCCCCCCCTACATACACACACTCAAACACAGAATTTCAACAGAGCCCACAAAACCGCTAATGAATTATTTTGTTATCGAAAAGGAAAAATTATGAAAAAGATTATTTAATAGACCAAAATAAAATTATATTTATTACTTATTGGTTCAATAACACAAGGTGTATCTATAATAATCCATCTTGGTATTACCTTAAACTGATATTTATTATCTACATAATATTTTTTAAATATTTGTAGGTATTATATTTTAATTACAAGTATGCTTGTTGAGCTAAAATTAATAAACCAGTGATTGTAGGAACTTCAATAGGTTGTGTTAGATACTTCATAATACATATGCATTTTAAAACAAGGTTCAAGGTTGTGAAGTATTTATTTATTTAATGTCTACTTCACATTAAACATAATCAATAAGTCTTTAATACAAAATTCAACAAAAGTTGATTCATTATTCTAACTTAGAGCCACTTCAAAAACAGCATAACTTTTGAAAACGTTACCTACACGCATCGCCATAATTATTATACTAATATTAAATAATAATTATTAAAATATCATTATAATTTGGATAATTTTTGTAATATTATAATAATCTTATCTAATATGTAATAACTAATAAATATAACATACTAAATGGACTATTACTACGTTTACATGCAATATTAAATACGGTTTAAAAATTAAAGCAGTTTAATTATGCATCATGTTAATACCTTAAAGTGACCTTAATAAAGTAAACCGTTTTTAATTTAAGGTCGCTCAAATAAATGGTTTAACAAAATAAAATCGGCTTTATTTTCACATGTAAACAAACACAGTCATAGAAGAAGATCGTATTAAATATTATAATGATGGAGATAGGAAGAAATAATAATTTCATGATATTATAATAAAATCTGTTTAGTTTAAGAACAGATTATTTTATGATTGTAAAATGTTTGAATGTTTAAATAAAATAGAAAATAATATAATATCTATCCTGGTCATTGTTAATATTTATTAAATAATGATAACAATTATATTGATATCCGGGTAAATACGTTGTACCTGGACATGATAATCATAAACAGTTTTGTGCATGCACGCATTGCGTGTCCATGGAAGCATTATATTCACGGTTTCTGTAGATCTAGCCACTTCCTTAAAATTTACTTTAAATTTATTTATTACAATAATATAAAAAAAACTGCCAGTTAAAATTTACGTTAAATGTTTGTTTTAATTTAATATCATAAGATATACACCTAGTAATTTTTGTATAGTTAATTATACGAAAATTACTTAGTTTGAGTAGACTATTTTAACAATAATTTCATAATTTTATGAGGTTTTGATTAAAAAAGTTTTTTATTTACGTAAAAATAACCAAAAATACTGACTTAAAATGTTTATGAAAAAAAAAGTATGTATTAGATACTACATAGCTTAAACTATTAAGTTAATCAGCTTTTTTGAAAAAAAAACTTAAGTTCTGTGCAAAAATATGTCATGTCATATTATAATTGTTTTAAGTTTTTATCAAAAAATAACAGTATTTATTAGCCTTATTAAATAAAAAGTGTGTACTTCGCCCGTCAGGATATTCTTCACACCTCTGGTGGAATACTCTTAACGGATGTTTTGAATTTTAAAGAAACGATAAATCAGTTCTTCAAGAAAATGATTCTGAACAGAGCTTCAAACTAAAAAATTTCGTCAAAATTCAAATTTCAAACAATTATAGAGAAAAAGATGACTTACGATTTTCAAGATATTATTGGGTCAATAAGACATATATATGAGTGAGATCATATTAAATTTTCAATTCTTAATATCAAATTTCAAAAATTGTATTACATAAAAATTCACTAAAACTGAGAAATTTTCAAAATGCTATACTTAACTCACAAATAATAAAATCTTTTTGAAATTTTTTCGAAATGTTCTCGTGTTCATTTTTAGTAGTTGGTGAAAGTTTTAAGTACCTAGCTACATTATTTTTGATGTCTTATTAAAAAGAAATTTTTAATTTTACGGAAATTTCCGGTTATTGTATATTTGTTATTGTTTTTTATCAATTTTTCCAAGTTTTTGGAAAAAGTATTGAGAAATTTAAAAAAATTACCTGTTTAGACTACCATCTGGGTGTGATTCTGGATCTATAAAGTTATTGTTCGAAACATTTGGACAAGTATTTCTGTACGAAAAAGTGTTTCCAGAAGGAGAGAAAAAAATAAATAAACATCATTGTAAATTCATAAGCTTCTTTGTTACCATTCAGAATCAAATCTAATGACAGTCTCAGGGTTATACAGTCGAACTTGGTTAATTCGAACTTCTTTAACTCGAAATCGTCGATACCTCAAACTTTTTCTCCGGACCATAGAATTTCATATTTAAACAATGTTTAAAAAATCTTGTTTAACTCGAATATTTTCGTGAATAACTCGAAGTTTTGAGTTTTATTAATAATATAAAATTGTAATTTTTCCTTCGTGTACCTATGTATATATTTTATTATCGAAAATAAGGTCATTACTTATTAGTGTTATCGTCACCGATAAGTGGTTATCTAACTGGTTGACTACACGACAATGCATGACTTCGAATGTTCAGTGCTCTGTGTTCGTTTCTATATAATAATTATAATAATTTTCTAACTTAATTTTTGTTTATACATACATACCTTTTTGAAATTATACATAATACATATAAAATATATTTTATTACAATACTTTAATCATAATAAATACATTAAAATTAATTTACATATTTTATACTGTTTTAAAAAATTTTAATTTGGATAACTCGAATTAAGTTCGACTGTATATTAGATTCTGAAAGAAGTGTTTTTACAATAATGTTTATTTCTTTTTCTGTGAACACTTTCGAATAGATCTACTTGTTCAAAAGTCTCGATCAGCAACTTTTGAAACCGAATTTGCCTCTAGTTGGTACTTTAAAGAGGTCATTTTTTGAATTTCTCAATTCTTCAATTTTTTTTTTAGAAAAACTACCCAAAATTTGATAAAAAAGACTCTGAAACCACCATTTTTTAATACAAACTTTATGAAAATTTAAGCATAATATATAGACAATAATACAAGAAACATTTTGACATAAGAAAATTTTGAAAAAGTGAAAAAAAAATTTTGGACATTTTTTTCTCGTTAAATTTTTTTTTCCTTTATTTATTAAAAAAATAAAGTAAAGCTAGTTAAAGTATGGACAAGAAAGCTATTCTTCATACTATGGATATTTTTCGCTATTCGGATCAGATATTCTTGGTGAGTGTGTTGAAAATGATGGCTGTTATTGTGTTCTTTATATTTTTAATTTTGTTCGTTCTGAATTGTCTTATTGAAGAAATGACTTATTGTTTTTTTTAAATTCTATACAACCACCAAGAGTGTCTGAGCTGAGGAGCGAAGAATATCCGTGGTGCGTGGTGCGAAGTATGTCCTGCTTTCTTGTCTATACTTTACTTTCCTTTTTTTTTTTATTCTCAACTAATCAGCTGGTTTGTTATGAAGCTTATTACAGAAAGTATAAGAGCAGTCAGACTGTTATATTTTCCACTTTTTAACCAAATAGCTGGCTAGTTTTTACTTTCTTGAAATTTAAGTAAGTATGATAGTTGAAACAACCAAAATTTAATGTTGTTAACTTTAATAGCTTATTGTAATAGGATACAAAAAAAAAAAAAATGCTTCATGCCAATAGTTAAAATATAATTAGGTATTTTATCTTAGCTTTAATATAACAGTATAAGGTAATATACACATAGATTGAATTTCATATGCATGTGGTTTAATAATTTGTATTTACCTAAATAAAATCCATGTGTTAATTATATACTCTTAATTTTTAATTTTAATTACTAGTGAAAGAAAATTAATTTTAATTTTATTAGAAAATCTTTTAAAGAAATTAAAAGTATCATATATATACCTACTATTTTGATCATTTTTGACACTGTTATTATAGTTTAATGGTAAGTGACAACTACGGAATGCGGCGGTAAAAGTTTCAATCCTTATTCGTTAAATTAAAAATTTTTTCATCCGTGACTGCCCAGAGGGGGCACGATAAACATTCGTACTTATATATTATAGAAAATTAATGTTGATTTACGTAATTAGATCTGCTTTATTATATTATTTTGATGTTTTCTTTTCTTTTTTTTATTATAATCTGAAATTATTTATGGAGTATTCATTAGGTGTACAGGAATATATGAAAAAACAATTTTTGTTTGTAATAAAATAACTTTTAGTTCAATATTTAAGTTCAGTGTGTGTATATCAGTATAATAAGTAAAATCGGTGTTCAATGGCACAAAAAATGAATTAATATTTTTATTTTGATCAATTTCAACCACTTAGTGATACTAGTATTATGGTCAATTTTTACCCACTCGGTGATACTAATGCCTTTATTACTTAACTTATTCTTTAAATTTGATCATTTACTCGAATAATGAATTGGACATGGATTATTCTGTCATCAAATAAGTTAAATAAGCAATAAGTTAAACATACTCACAATTACTATTGTGTATTAATTGAAGCTTCGCTCAGAATCGTTTTATTGAAAAAATAATTTATTGTTTATTTAAAATGCAATACACCCGTCTAAAGTATTCTACCTGAGATGTGAAATATGTCTGGCTTTTTAAAATTTGTTTATTTACAGTATTTTGTATTTCATTACAGGTTTAAAGGCAAATGAACAAAAGTCATATCAATTTTTAAAGAAAGAACTTCCAGTTAGGTTAGCCAATATTATGAAAGAAATTCATTTGCTACCAGATAATTTGTTAAAAATGCCATCTGTAAATTTAGTAAATAATTGGTATGCACAATCATTCAATGAAATGATTGAATTTGAAGTTGACGATGGATGTACTGAACAAACTTTAAACAAGTTAGTATATTTTATTAAATTTAGAAGAAGGTTAAAGGTTGTTGAAATAAAGTGTAAAAAATGATTGATAAAATATTACATATGAAAATCAAGGTTGAAAAGTTAAATAGTTTTTTCAAATCGTTAAGGTAATATAGAATAAATAGGTGAAAAAGTGAAAAATAGTGAAAAGGTGAATTTATAATTAAAAATTGTTTCTCTTGTTTTAAACTTTAAAATAGTTACGAGTTAAATAGAGAAAAAAATTTTTTTTAGATTCTGTGCTGAGCAAAAAAATATATTGGTGTTACAAATCTTTTTTTAAATTTTTTTTATACATATATGCAAGTACGATTTTGCATAGAAATACAGATCCAAAAATGATTCGATCAATAACTTTATAAATCAGAAATTTCATCTAGTTGGTACTTTTAGGACATCATTTTTTTAAATTTTCAAATTTTTCTTAGTTTATTGAAAAAATATACAAAAATTTACCAAAACTGGTCCTGCACGTCATAACCTGCATTTTTATAAATTCGATTTTAGTTTTTTCACATAACTTCAAAAATAATGGAGCTAGAAAGTTAATCGTTTTTCCAACTACTTAAAGTAGTTATGCGTATTCCTCATAACATTTTCAAAAACATTTGACCAATTTTGAGGTATGTCCACAACTTTGAAAAAATTGGAAATTTTTCATTTTTTGTAAGTTTTTATTTCATAAAATTTTAATATCTAAATATTAAGACCTGTAAATTTAATACAAAAAGACTCATTTATATTAACCAACAGTACTAAAAAAATCTCGAAAATTGTAAGTCAAGTTTTTTTTTAATAAATGTTAAAAGTTAGCATTTTGAGAGAAATCATTAGTTTTACAAAATTATACATTTAAGTTTGTAAAAAAAGTTAACTAAACATGACTATATAATTAATTAACTGATTTCTTAATTCATAACATGGAAAAAATAACTTGATAAGTAACTTAACTTCATAATTTAATTTAAACTTTCTGATTCATTAAAATGCTCTGCACAATTTATCAATTATTTTCTTTTGTTAAATTAAAAATTATAAAATATTTTGATACAGTAAAATCTCTTTAACAGACAACTTTGATAATGAATACCTTTAAAAAATGTATATATTAAATATTTCATTTGAATAATTCTAAAATTATTATATTTTACTGAGTAGGGAGGTGGGCATCTTATAATTTTTTTAGATAGATGATTGTGATTATAGTGTTTCACTGTTTTCAAAGTATCATGAGAAATATATTTTTCCAATGCATTAAAAATTTTATAATATAAAAATGAAAAATGTGTAGTCTCAAATCTAATTAAATTAAATAACAATAAAAAGTTTTAATTTATTATTCTTCGTATTAATTTTTAACTTTTTATAAATTTTATGTATTATAAAATTTTGATTTGTTTATTGCATTTTCTTGCAGTCGATGTAATCCTCAGGTATAGTTTTTAGTGTTAAACATTGTATTTATACAATATTCAATTGAAAATTTTACTATTTAATATCAATTGATAATACATTTAAGGCCATCATATATTTTATGTTTATGAATAATACTAGCTTTGTATTTTATTAGTTGGGATTTTATATTCTTTTAGATTTTGTAAAATATTGGTGAAAATTCGAAACCGACACTCTGATGTTGTTCAAACAATGGCTCAAGGTGTAATGGAGCTGAAGGATTCACATGAAATTGATTTACATACCGAAAATAGCATTCAGTATTTTCTTGACCGTTTTTATATGTCTCGAATTGGTATTCGTATGTTAATAAATCAACATAGTAAGTTTACTATTTTGAAAGTTTTTATATTTAATATAATATATTTATAGTAGTTTATTTATTCTTAAAGCATTATTATTTGGTGAGCATATCAATAGTAATCATCATCATCAACATATTGGTTGTATTGATCCATATTGTGATGTAATAAGTGTCGTAAAAGATGCATATGAGAATGCTAGATTTTTATGTGACCAATACTATTTAACTTCACCCGAATTAGAAATTTCTAAAAGTATTGGTGAGTATAATACAACAAGACATGCAGTAATCTTCAAAGTTGATATTTTTTTAATTTAATTTTATAGATGCTGATGATGAGCCAATAAAAATCATTTACGTGCCATCACATTTGTATCACATGCTTTTTGAATTGTTCAAAAATGCAATGAGAGCTATTGTTGAGCATCATAAGACTGACATTTTGCCACCACTTCTTGTGACAATTGTGAAAGGAAAAGAAGATGTCTGTGTTAAAGTAAGCTTATACATTTATTTATGTGGCTTATTATAGAAGACCTAATTAAAAACTATATTATAACATCAGACATATTTTTAAAGAAAATTTAAATTGTCAATGTGTATGTATTTAGTCTGTTCAGTTATCGTATTTCAATAGCAATTATTATAAACTTGAAATAATCATAAAAATGTATTAATCACTGATATTTCTTTGAAATTAATTATTACAATGTTTAAAAACTATCGATTAATTCAAAGGTATTCAAATTATGCATTGAAGCTATCAGGGGCATTGCAAGTGTTGGCTAAGGAAGTTGTGGTATAAAAAGGAAAAATAGTCCACCAGTCACCCTGACACAGGTCTCGGGATATTATTTCTAGTGGCTTGACTATGTTAAATTACAAAAATTATTACAGGCAAGGCAATAAAATTAAAGTTAAACACAGAACTATTTTTATTTTGGTTATTAACATTGAAATAAAATTTACTGAAAAACGTAATCTTCTCAACTTAACACTGCACGCAAAATCATTTAGAATTAATGTTATTCAATATATTTGTTATTAACTCTTCATAGGTTTCCTCTTTTGATTAATTACAGAGGTAGGTTATAAAAGCATTTTCAAGCCATGGTTAATCTGTTGTAGAATTTAATTCTCTTTACTGTTAAAAAAGACTCCTTTTATTTTTGTAACTGAATCAACTGCAATTTATATGCACACTACTTCTTGCTCTAAGAACAATTTTCCCACACTTATCATTATATTTATAATTATAACAGAATTTGATACTGAAGCAAATATTCTCCCTCAAACTGTGCTCTTTATTTCTTAATCAATTATTTTTTAGTTGTTCATAAAAATTCTTATCAATTGTAATATTAAGTCTTAAGTAATTTTTATCTTGAATATTTTAACTTAGAAGGCAATACCCAAGATCAAAATTATTCCCTAAGAGGACATACAGGGAGCTATTATTTTTGCTTATTCTTTTGAAAAAAAGAACCGCCAAAATTTGGTGAAGAGACGTAAGGGTCATGGGTGAAAAATGTTTAAGTATCTCTTGATGGTAATACTTTTGAGTGAATATACTTATTACCAACCAAG
Organism: Stegophylla sp. TES_Ste_2020; assembly: GCA_025469315.1. Taxonomy (NCBI): domain Eukaryota; kingdom Metazoa; phylum Arthropoda; class Insecta; order Hemiptera; family Aphididae; genus Stegophylla; species Stegophylla sp. TES_Ste_2020. Next base: position 33,194 of record JAIPRM010001435.1, read on the forward strand.
TTTTCGCCTATTAATATGGAATAAAGAGTCTAGATTCATATTCTCATAAATATGTAAAAAAATTATATTTATGTGTAACAAATAGTTCCCGACACTAAACTTCCTTCACTGAACAATTAATGATACAAATTGTTCCTATTAATTGAAATCATTTTGTCATTGTGTAGGTATGAGAATATTTGTATTATCTATATCAAACAAAATACGAAAAAACATTAAAACAAGTCATCAACTGATCGTTGGCGAGTATGTTATCCCAAAAATAATCAATTAGATTTATATTGGCTTAGTTATAAATATCATTCATATAAAATGTATGAGTTATATATATAAAAAAAAAATAATAAAAATGAACACATGTATAGAATTAATATTCTTTTTTATGTTTTTGTACGATTTGAAATATTTTTTAATGCAAAATATCCATTTAGGTATATGCCGAATAAAATATTGTTTATAGATTCTATAGATCGGTGGTTTTCTACCATCGGTCCGCATACTGGCACTGGTCCTCGATATAAAAAGTACTGGTTTTCTTTGTATTGGAAATATTATACTATACCTACTATAATATATACAGTAAAATTACTATTATAAAATATGTATAAACATTTGGAAATATTATCAGTAACAATAACATATACTATTGCAACGGTCAGTGGGTACGTGAGTGTCACAGTGTGATAATATTTTATCTATGGATAACGGTATTCGGTTATAATAACTACGTGGTTATAGTTTCTTATATTTCATTCATTTTATTAAATAAATCTGCAGTTTGGCATTAGATTTTAGATTTTGAACGAAGTGAAAAAGTTAGTATTTTTACAATTATGTTAATTGTTATATTTTTTTTTCTGTGAACACTTTTTCGTATAGATATGCTTGTCCAAAAGTTTTTATCAGCTGTAACGTGACCAGGGGGACCTATTACGATATTAAGGTATCCGAGGTAGGGTTTTTGGTCGTTGTGGATAAGTTTCCCGTAGCTGGGGGTTGAGCACTATAAACAAGCGGATTTAATCAATGAAAAGATCAATTTGGTTTATAAATCTAATATTTATTATGTATATCTAATAATAAAAAAGTTCCTTACTAGTATTTTGTAATTAAGATATTTATAAATGATATTGCAGCTTTACAGTTCGTTTTGCTGGTCTTCGTTGAACTAACGTGCAGTGTATCAATTTAATATGGCTATAGTCGAAAAGTGTCGAGTGTGTATATATTATGATGTAGGTCGAATCGCTAGTGTGTACATGTAGAATTTTAAATGTATAGGATGTAATGATTGTTACACAGCAAATTTCTGAAACCAGATTTGCCTCTCGTTAGTACTTTAAAGAGGTCATTTTTTAATTTCCCAATTCTTTAATTTTTTTTTGGAAAACTACCCAAAATTTGTTACAAAAAAGACTGGTAACCCATCATTTTTTGACAATAATATGAGAAACATATTTTTGGCACAAGAAAATTTTGTAAATTATGAAAAAAAAATTTTTTGGGCATTTTTCTAACACTTTTTTTCATTAATTATTTTTTCCTTTTCTTTATTTATTAGATAGAAAAAAGTAAAGTTAAGACAAGAAAGCTGGACATACTTCGCACCATGGATATTCTTCGTTCCTTGGGTCAGATACTCCTGGTGAATTTGTTGAAAGTGACTACTATTATTGTAATGTTCTTTATATTATTAACTTCCTTCGTTCTGTATCGTCTTATTAAAAAAAAAATAATTTATCGTTTCTTTAAAATTCTACATACCTACCAAGAGTATCTGACGCGAGGAGCGAATAATATCCGTGGTGTGATGTATGTCCGGCTTTTTTGAACTATAACCACAATTGTCGTGGTAAAACTATATTAACAATATGATGGTCCAGGGCTTCAAAAAAGTTGAGAACCACTGCTATTAATCATAATTCTAAATATTTCTTACTCTCATTTACCAGCCTAATACAAATCTGGCCTGTAATCAATAGTGATTCTAGCTTTTTACTTTGACTGTCTAAAAAGACCTTTCCACATATCACTTGTACAAACTTGTATATTGTTAATATTAATCCATATTGTGTTCATTGATGTTCCAATAAAAAATAAAAAATAGGAATCCACACATTAATTTGTATTGTAAATATTAGTTTTTTTTGTTGTAATAAGTGTGTGTAATGTTAACATAAAATTATTAGAGAGTGAAGTATAAATTACAGCATTCAGCTATTAAAGACTTCAAGAATTGCAATATTTTATGTTCAATAGGTGTCTGACCAAGGTGGTGGTATTCCAAGAAGTTTGAGTGAACGGATGTTTCATTACATGTATTCAACTGCACCTCAGCCTTCAAAATCAGATGCACACACAGTACCATTAGCAGGAAAGTATTTTCAAGTTACTCCTGTACATTAAAATAAAATTGCATACATTTTTAATGTAAAAATGTTCATAATTTTAGGGTATGGATATGGACTGCCTATTTCTAGACTGTATGCTAGATATTTGCATGGGGATTTAGTTGTGTTGTCTTGTGATGGGTTTGGTACTGATGCGGTTATTTACTTGAAAGTAAGAAATATGTTTAAAAGAAAACAACAAATGAAGTTTTATAATAGTTTGAATCATATTAATGTATCTTAATAAACTTTTAATTTTAATACTATAATACTAAATACAACTACAGTTAAATATGTTATTTATTTAAATGAATATTGAAAACATATATTTTGTCACAATAGATTTAATGTACATTTAAAAAAAAAATCTATTTATATAACTTATAGATGATATATTTTTTGATTCAATCTATTAAGGATAGTTTATTTATTTTAAATTATAATAATGTTATCATAAATATCGTAAGATTTTTTTTTATTTTCTAGGCTTTATCCACTGAAGCTAATGAGTTGTTGCCCATATATAATAAAATGTCCACCAGATTCTATAAAACAACTGAACAGATTATTGACTGGAGAAGTACTTGTAGCCATTCACCTATAAGTAAACAACAATTTACACAAACTCAATGAGTATGAACTGATCATTTAAAAATATTTAGTCGCCATTTTATATACAAACTAATATTACAATAATGGAATTATTTAATATAATTAATTTTAGTTTTTTCTTATTTTTAGATCTTGGACTTTTTTTGTGAATAGTAAAAAAATAATGTTCTCAAATTCTGTAATTCCTGTATTTTATCAATATTTTTGTATTAGCTCATTTAATAAATGTATTATTGAGACTAAATTTAGGATAATTTTCATGTACACGGAAAATTGAATAATTATAACAGATGTGTAAATTTCAGTAAATAACTTATTATTGGGTAAATTTAAAAAAATATATTTATATTACAGTAAAATTAATGTTATGTTATGGATTTAATTATTGTAGTTAGAAGTACTGAGCATATAGTATACGTAGGAACAAAGAAATACTGAGACTTATTTCATTTAAAGTATATCAAATATATTATAATAATCTATATTTTCAAATAATGATTGAGGTGTTCTTAATCTTGTAACGATGTCATTTAAATTTTTAATCTTATCGAATTAATTCCTTTTAATTAGCATTTTAGTTATTTGATCTAATTATGTTTTTGGTTTTAAAAGTTTTGATTTCTGAAGTATTCTAGTAAGAATATACACTTTTTTTCTGTAACTTTGATCTCTGAAAATGTCATTTAGTTTTGTCATTGTATACTATAACATTTTGTTACACTAACTTGTAACTCCATTTTAGTTGATTTAATAAAATTTTATAGAACACCAAGTGATTAACTTCCTCTTAACAACCTTATTGTAGTACACATTTGATATATTTTAAGTTTTAATGATTGTGTTTAAGTTAAATAAATTAGTTATTTTATTTTATTTTTGTAAAGTCATATTACATTTTTTTAACTAAACAATATTTTTTTTCAGTTTAGGTAAAATGTGTTTCAATATAATAAGCAAACATTAAAAATTAGTTCTATTATATTTACTGACACTATTACTATTAATAGTTATGAGTTTGATTCAAATAAGACGTATTTATTTATATTGTATCCATTTACTTATTCATTCAAATCAATAATTATTTAACATATAAAAAAATGATAATATAGTGTGTTACTTATAATATTTAGAATGGTATAAATTTTTTTTTCTAGTCCATTGCATTTTTAGTCAATATTATTCTGACTATTAGTTTTGTAATAATTAGTATCTACTATACTTGCAAGTGTACAAAATGTACATTTTTGCATTTTTGAAATGTATAATAAATTTTAGTGTTTGATACTATTTTATAAGAAAACAAAAATTAAAAATCTGTATAATTTTTGAAGAACATTAAAAATGTGAAAAAACATGTTTATAATAAAGTTCCCATTGTTTAACTGTATACTGTGTGTGTCTTCAACATTTTTATGTCACATAATAAATCATCAAATTATTTTGGTCATTCTTTGATATTCAAAATACATTATATGCCATTTAAAATAAGCATTATATTTTGACACAAAAACTATTCAACACGCATTTTTAAGAGATTATTTTACATTATATAGAAACTTGTCACATTTTAGATTCTGAGTGGAGCAAAGAAGTTAGTGTTTTTACCATGATGTTTATTTTTATTTTGTAAACATATTTTTGTATGGAAATACTTGTCAAAAAGTTTTGACCAGCAACTTTTTGAATTCACCTCCATAGGTACTAGAGATCAGCACGGGACGATAATTTTCAGCCCGGCCCGACCCGATTAGTCTTTAGCCTATTAAAGCCCGAGGTGGCCCGGCCCGAATCTTCATATTAAAAGGCCGGCCGAACCCAAAAACAATTTCAATAAAAAGGCATACTCGGCCTTATATATTTAAACCTTGAAAAGCCCGATAGAGGCTTGCTCGGGCCATTTTTTTTCTGCCTGAAATTTCAATTAAAAAATTGTATCCAATCACGCCCGAT
>JAIPRM010001436.1:0-38129 GCA_025469315.1 Stegophylla sp. TES_Ste_2020
AAATTTCAAGTCTTAATATCAAAAATCAAAAATTTTATTGCATAAAAACTAACAAAAAATGAGATATTTCCGAAATTTTCAAAATGCCGTACTTAACTCAAAATTGAACAAATCTTTTTGAAATTTTTATGACATGTTTTCGTAGCTATTTTTAGTGGTTGGTAAAAATTTCAAGTCTCTAGCTGCATTATTTTAGATGATATGTCAAAAAGTAATTTTCAGTTTTACGGAAATTTTGGTAATTGCGTATTTTGCCGTTTTTCGTCAATTTTTCGACAGTTTTTCCCCGTTTTTGGAAAAAGTATTGAGAAATTGGAAAAAGGACCTCTCTAAAGTACCATCTGTGTGTGATTCCGGTTCTATAGAGATACTGATCAAAACTTTCGGACATGTTTTCTATATGAAAAAGTGTTTACAGAAAAAGAAAAAATAAATAAATAAAAAAACATCATTGTAAAATCATAAGCTTCTTCACTTCGTTCAGAATCTAAAAGCAAATTTTAAATATCTTAAGCCTAGTTATGGCACAAATACATTTTGTTTAACACATAATACAGTAAGACGATAATATAACGAACCTACATTTAACGAAATATTAAGAACTATAACTTTTATTATTAATTATACGTAAATTTATCTCCATTTAACGAATCTAATATTTTTATACCGAAAGTAGGTAGATAAAGCCAGTTAATTTTTGCTACAGTACTGCAGTCAAGGCCGTAACTAGAAAATGATTTTGGAGGGGGTTTTAAGCTAAAAAATTATGATTTAATTTTAATATAAAATTGTACAGCTAATTTAATATAACATCTCACGACCCATACGCCACCACTTATTACATTGCTACTGAACGATATATTAATAAGGAACGCCAATGCAGACAAAAATTTTCAAATGTAATTTTTTTTGTTTTTATTCATTAAACGTGTGTTATTCAAAGTTTTATGGCTATATTTTAAAATATTATTAAACTTGATTCATATTATTATATGATATACATTGTATAATATTATCAAGTTATCCGGTTGATTCACCCGTAGTAAATTTATCAGATATTAGATTGTTATTAACTTATTTATAATGTAGACCACAGCTGTAATTCATTTATATAAATGATCACGGGAGTGCACGAAGCATTATTGATTCTTGTGAATGTTATGTTTATGATAATTCCAAAAAAGTACTCTACAAAGTACAAAAACAAATACCTATATAATGTATATTTATTTTATGTAAACTTACAATATTTATTGATCATTCTAGACTGAAATAATTATTTTACCACAACATAATATAACACGAAAAAATTTCGAGAGAGATTTGAACCCCCAAAACCCCTCTTGTAACAGCCTTGACTGCAGTTCCAATTTTTAGATATGGTTTTCCCGATAAGTTCTTTGACAAGACAAACATTTTATAAAAAACTACAAATTATTCAAAGTTATATTATAAGCAAATGAAACTCATTGATTATTTCTTTTAAATTAAGATTGAAAAGTAAATTAAAAAAATTCAAATAAAATGTATATAATAAAATATGATAGCTATAATGTTATTTCAAATACAATATAAGTACAATATATTTGTGTGTAATTCTATTTAACAAATTCCTCTACATTATAATTTTTATTTTTATTTTTTGCTTATTTGACTTTATTATATGGAAGCTTTCACTATATTTAAAAAATCATACCAAAATCAATTGTGGAATGTTCAACTTTTGAAACAGATGGAATAGTAGATAAAACTTCAGAAGAAGCACTGCTGTTACGTTCTTTTGATGCTTCTAGTATCATGCTCAAGTTTTTTACCATTTGATTATCTTCTGTTATTCCCTTATTCTTTTTATCTTCTGTTACAATTTGCCTGTAGTAAATACAATAGGTTGTATTATTATACAATATAAGTAATTATGATAGATTTTGGTGAAAATTTATATGGAAACCTAGCTTTGAAGTGACAGGAGACTTATATAAATAAAATAAAATTTAATTGTAGTTGACAAAATTTACTGAAGTGCATGATTATGTGGAGAAATAGTGCAATACTTTGATTTAAAAATATACAGATAAGAAGAAACATTAGCAAATTTAGTGACTACTAATTTCTCATGTGCAGTTAGAATTAACAATTACTGAATATACATAATCAATTGCATATCTATGTATTCTTAAAAAAATGCCTATACTACTTCTGCACTCAGCGATTATTATTTGTTTATGATGGGACCTTAAATAAATGTTTGACATAAAATTATAATAATATAATGAAATACTTGAGAGACTTTAGTTCATTTTCATTCCCGAGTTTTGTTTTCTCTTGAGCAAGTGGAGTTGAACTAGTTAAAAGAAACGCAAATGCTTTTGTCGAGCAAGTCATTTCTTCATCTATTTCCATCTAAAAAATGAAAAATAAATATGAATATTGTACAATCTTATGAACCGATTTGTATGAATATAAAAATTTTTCCAAAAATGAGCCAAATTTTTTATTTATTTATTTATTTATTCAGTTACTCGAGGTAATTTTATCATCCTGAAGTTTTACTTAGATAATATTTATAATAAAATCAGTAATACAAATAAATTCAATGAGGAAAAAACAAGTACCAAAACTGAAAGATAATGAATAACAATTTTGGATTTTATTTATATAATATACCTATGATATTGATAACTACTTACGTTCTGCATTTTTTTGAAAGGCGATTTGTTATCAAGAACTGAATTCGCAGAATTTTCATGTGAAAGAACCTGTGATGAATTTGAAATCATTTTTTTGGAATTTGTTTCATTTTCAGTTTTCTTATTGTTGTTTTTGGACTGGTCTATGTTTTCATTTTCATTGTCAATATAAATACCAAAATTAATTGAACCTTTACATTGTTTTTGATCATTTTTATCAGCATGCACTTCAAGAATTCTCTTATTTTTAATTTGATCATCCTCTAGTTTGGATCCATCAACCTTCAATACTGTATCTTCATCAGTGTAGACACAGAACTTTGGTGTCATTCTAACTGACCCCATTTGTTTTACTTTAAGAACACTGCTATCATTGACTTCATTTTCAACTGGCATTTTATCATCTTTGTAAACATCAAAATCTAATTTACGTTGATTGCTGCATTGATCGTCTTCAATTGGTTTTCTATTTTTCATAATAAATTCAGATTCTTCAACTTCATCTGTATATAAAAATGTGTATTAAAAAATGCAATAAACAAACTCAATACTATATTATTTTACTTGGGCATGGGCTATTCCACATCTGTTGAACTAAATCAATTGCAGCTTTAGTATTCACAGTAACAGACTGACTCAATTGATTAGGCTCTATATTTGGGATTGACGGAACCTAAAATTTGTTAATTTTATTTTCAACAATGATACTATTAGGTTAAAAAAAAAAAAAAAAAAAGAAACGATAAATTATCTATTCAATAAAACGATTCTTCTTCAGTTAATTATACAAAACAATAAATGACAATTTTACATTTAGTATACTTAATTATTTAATAACAAAAAAATCCATGTCTAATAATATCCATTTTATTATTGGTGAGAATGATCAATTTTTTTTCAAAATATAAATCTTTTAATTTCAAGTCTACTCTATTTAATTTATCAAAAACTTGGATACAAGTTTACCTATATATGAGTAAGCCTGTTGACAAATTTAATTGCCTACTTAAAAATAAAAAATTCAATATAATGAATTTTTATTTTAATTAATCATAAAGAAATAATAAGTAAGATAAATCTACTATATTTGGGTAATAATTATTTTAATTTTAAACACTTACAAAAGATTGTTTATGGAGCCAACTTTTAAAGAAATTTGACCACAAAAGTAGGATTTACTGGGATAAGATAAATAAATAAATGAAAAAAGAAAACATTATTTATGATGTTGTTTTGATTGGAACACAAATTGTTAGTTTAGGTGAAAATGACCAAACTTCATACAGATTCTAACTTTAAATGATTATACAATGTTTTTATTAAATAACATTTTTTAAAATTCTTTTAGGGTAGTTAAACATGTACAGCGAAACCTTGACTATCCGAACTAATTGGGACCACACCTAGCTCAGAAAAATGAAAGTTCAAACAATTATAATAATTATATTTATTACAGTTACTATTATTATAAGTCAACATTTACAGGGCAAAAGGGCCTAAGCGACATTTTCACGGTTATCAGAAAAGGCAAAAACGTATTTTTGACTGTTTTCACTTTCAAATTATTATAACTTATTTTTCAGATGTTTTTGAAGTTTTTGACAAGATATTTTTTTTTTACTTTGATGTTATATCTAAGACCATGCAATTTTCCGAGTGTTTAGATTTTAATTTAAGTAAATATAATAGTTTAAATAAAATAAATTAAAATATTGGCCCTGATTTTATTTTTTCAATCATCTATCACTATGTTTAAGCAATATAAAATTAGTCCCTTACACTAATATTGCTTAGCGTCTTTTTATTTTTAGACATTTTATACTAATGTCATTAACTCTTCTCCCCCAAAATGTCATTTAAACCTTATATGTTCCCCAAACATTTTATGCTGATGAGGTTTATCCTCCAAAAATGTCGTTTAAACCTCATATTTATAAAATTTTAAATAAAAGTGTCGAATACACCATAAATTTTCAAACTAAATATTTTTTTGTATAATTATCACTGAAGAAGAAGACTTTGACCAACATATAGAGCTCGTATTCCACTATCCAGCCACATAACTCTTGTCACTTAGTCCTTTTTACCTTATCATCGTAGATATTACATTACTATAGAAATATAATTAATATACATAGCTTTTTATGTACATACATACATACATACATGTATTAAAATTACCTTGAAATCATTAGAACTTGAATTATCTTCTGGCATAATCACTTTTTTTAAATTTACTTTGTTATCTTTTAATATAGATTTTATAGCTCTATTTGGACGTTTTTCTTCATCTATTTCAAATGCATCCACACAATATCAGAAATTATTAATTAATGATTGATGTACATAATATGTTATTAAATTTTAAAAATACCTACTCTTTTCTTTTTGTTTAAAATAAATCTCCGCTCTAATTTCTTCAAGCTGCACATCTGTGCCTGCACCATACACCTGATGACGAAAGGATAAATACATATTTTATTCACAATAGAGTAGAGAAAATTAATTGACATAATAATAAATACACTGTTAAGCTCACTTTATCTTTACAATACATGGGTTTTTTCGATGGATCTGGAGGTTCAAACAGTGCAACTGGACAGGAAATATCAGGAATCCTTTTTCTACTGCGTAATGCATGTGGAACTTTTATACCAGACATTTTTTTTACACAATCTGCAGAACTATCTACATGTACTAAAACCACAATAAAATGAAAATTATTATGAAATAGCAATTCATAACATTTCATGGTTACCACCATGAAATCTACCTGAGGATTTCAGGAGTTCTAGAAATGTTTATATAATACTTTAAATGTAACCATACATATTTATCTTTCTCTTTAAAAGTAGAGTTCATATAACTATTTATTATTTAAATTATTTATAATAAATGGTATCAATAACTTTATTAAAATATGAAGAAGTAGAATAATTACCAATACAATTATAAAACTTATTTAAAAAAACAGCATTTTATTGTGGCACAATATAAAATATATATTTAAATATAAAATTTCGAGAATTAAGTTCAAATTCCTTGACTTCCAGATTTCCAGAAAGCATTTTTAAAGTTAAATAATAATAATATCAAATAAAATTTAATTATTTCTTCCAATCTGAAGATATAATAAATTTACAAGTAGAAAAGCAATAATAATTACACTTTGATTGCTTCCCACTGATTGGTAGACAGATATTTATGAATAATTCATATTAAGGTAATTTTAAATAATTATGATTATTATCACAGACCTTTAAAGTTAATAGAAGGTTCAGGTTTGGGAACATTGGTATGATTCTTTTTGGGTTTTATCCATGGACCAGGTTTCATGGAATTTTCTTTATCTATGCCTTTCATAGCAACATTAAAATTGCCATTTTCAATACCAAAAAATTTGTTTTCACTGCAATCCTGTAATGCATTACATATTGTTATTTTAAAATGTAGCTAAATCGCAAATGTAAACAAAAATAATTACCTCAAAAATTTTAAGAGCAGGAGCTGAGATTTTATCGTTGCTGACTTTATGTGGTATTTTACCAACTAAACCACCTGATCCATATCTAATGCCACTTTTTACTTCAGATTTTTTCAAAACATTAAATGCATGTCTTTTTCCAAGGTCTGAGTTTTTATCTTCATCATTTAAAAACTCTCCATTAATCGCTCGTCTTGCAATACTTAATTGAAACTGACTATTAAAAAGTTTCAAAAAATAAATTATTAATTATAATTATTTATTGGAATTAAGTATTTTTTTTAATAATTTACATATGAGCTTCTTCAAGTTCTGTAACAGGTTCTGCCTTGGATTTAATCCCCAACATATATATTTGATCCACACGTTTGACATCATTATGTCGCTCTAATAAATCAGCCCAAGCGCGATAAAATATAGCACACATTGTACCAAGTCCTTGGTTATAAGCAGTTTGATATAACTCGGCAGAATTCGATTGATTATCAATCTATAACAAACATTGATACATTTTTCAATTTACAAAGTATTTTTTTCAAAAGGTTGTATCAGATAAAAAAACTATTTACAAATTTGATTAATATCTGAATAAATCTTGGATCTTGTTTATACTTTGGGTCGTCTTTAAATTTCTGAACAGTTTCTTCAATAAGAGACTTCAGATTACTGTTAGGTCCATGTTTTAAATACATTTGTTCTAACCATTTGACATACTCAAAGTGTGGAGCTAATGGATCTTCGCCCTCATAAGTACGAATTGTGTGCTCGTATTTTCTAGAAAAATTATATGTATTAGTAGGTACTTATTTGTATAAAATAGTAAAATATTAGTCTTATATGATATCTACATAAAAATCTACAAATGCTACTATTAATTGTACATGTTATTACAGTATATTAAAAAAAAAAAAAAAGACTTAATTTTATTATAAACAGTCTCAGTGGTATTGTAATTAAAATGCAATGACTCCCATTTTTTTAAGAGTACCAATTGAAAGCATAGCTTTCTAATTGCAGAACCTACACAGAGAGAGGTATGAATGCAGAAAAAACAACACAAAAAAATAGTTTCACATAACATAATGCATTATGTTACACACACTAAAATTAGATAAAAGCTACACTTCTCTATTCAGCCATTCCCAGAATGCCTTATGGGTTCTTTCGTTTTGATAAATTGACCAGTTTAATATTGTTTTTGACTATTTTCACGTTACAATATATATGACCTATTTATCAACAGCATTTAATTATTTATTGTAAGTGTTTAAATTTATTAAAATGCACATACACATTTAACAATATAATAAATTAAACATGATGAAAATAATTTTGATAAAAACTAATTTTTGAAAGTATTAAGAATCAAAAAACTGTTGATAACACATTACCTAGTATAGTACATCAATAAATTTACAGTAACTAATAAACAACATGAGTGAGAATATTTTACTTAATAACAAAATCATGTATCATCAATATATGTATAAATAAAAACAAAATTAAGCAGTAAATTAGGTATTATTTAGATTAATTATGATTATTATTATTTATGATTTTGTTATTAAGTAAAATATTGGAATGCGCGTAGGCGCACACTAGGGTGTCCCTTATTTATCAATTTCAATATTTCTTCAGTCTCACCCCCTGAATTTATGTATATGCATAAAAAAATGACCTACAAAAAGTTATAGAGCGATCTATCAAGGTTAACACGTGCCGACTTGAATTCAAAATTTGAGTACATTAATTTACTCGTATATTAATGATATATTTTACATTTTTATGAATATCTCATTTACAGATAGGAAAATTGAAAATTATTACATAATATATTCTAAATAAAATTAAATTTTCTATAAATTACATTCTTACATACTTCTTATTTATTTTAATTTACAAGATATATTGATTTTAATATATGAAAGTACTATTTTCTCAAAAATTTAGTATACATTACAATAGATTCATCAAAATTGTTTTTTGAGCGTTTCCTTTTTACAGTCAGGGTATAGTCTACTATGTTCTTGGACACAGCGTAAAAGCAGCTCAGACTTCTCATCATCATTGGTTAAACTCCCATGAAAATCTTCCATAAGTTTAACTGCTCTTTCCGCTGTATCATACCGGTGGTATCGCAGCACAAAGCTTGAACAATATGTGTCACGCCATATTGTCAAACAGCATTCGCTTGTTCTTGTCCTGTTGATTTTTCCATTTTTGGGATACCAATAAGCAAATCTACATTGTTACTAGTTATGACGATTGGTAATCTATCAATACCCGAGTCCCTGACATTCAACGTCGGTAGTATTTTTCCATCCCAGTGAACTGTTATATAATTTGGAGGAGAATTTTGAAATTTGGTTTTGATTTTGTTGGCACGTTCAACACGTAATGCCCACAGCTTCAGCTGTTGCTTTAATGATGTAAACTGATTCCCATACACTTGTTTTACATCGATCCAATGCAGCAACAAGTTTAGGTGAAATGAAATTTGTGCGGCCCCTTTTTTTTCAGATAATGATATTTTACTGCATTTTGTGTATTCAGAATCGGACGAAGATGATAGTGAACTTAATCAAAAGACATATCAGATAATTGATTTTGAATTGAAGTTAAATTTGAATTTGATGAAGATGGACCCGATAATTGAAGTTCTCTATTTGTTTTTGTTAGCCTTTCTATTTCACAAAATTTATGTTTTTTTGCTTTAATTTCTTTTTCCTGTAACTTTTTTTCCATACCACCAAGACAACCAATACGACCAGGAAGTCTTTGATTAATTAAAAACTGTTTGTCATTTTCAATTTTCATTATATTCAAAGCATTAGCGTGTTCAATATCAAATAAATTGTCGAGTTTATTAATGAATTCTTTTTCTTTTAATTTAAAAGAATCACCTACTTTTTGTGAATTTTTTTGTAAATCACGCCATTCTTCGTAAAAATTTAATAGTTTATTTATACATGTTGAACTGCTCGGATAGGAATTCGAGCTTTTTCCCAGAAAATAATGCATTCACGAACCGCCAACGATGCACTTTCTTTTGTGTTTTACTGTTCTCACATTATAAAAAATACTGATAGCACTTGCCCAATAGACGGTAGCTTTGAGCCTGGAATTTGAGTGGATGTTGACCCAATCAAAAATATTTATTCATCAGCTCGTAGTTTCCTTGACATATTTGCAAAAAATCACCAAAAAAAGACGTATAATAAACGACGAACTAACCAACGCACCACAATGAACAAGACTATAATAAAATCAGTATTCAGTATCTATTATTAATTATTACTAATATAAATCCATTGTCGTTTTTATCAAATAAAGTGCAATGATATTAGTTGCACGTGCACGATATAAAATTTGAAAATGTCCATTGTCCATATTATTATCTGTAGTTGTGTGTACGTACGTATAAATGTTGAGTAAATAGTACTATTATATATTAAAGTCGGGATTAAAGTCAATTCATCTTGAAAATGAAAATAAATAAGAAGTATGTAAGAATGTAATTTATAGAAAATATTATTTTATTTAAAATAAAATATGTAACAAACTTCAATTTTCCTATCTGTAACTAAGATATTCATAAAAATGTGAAATATATCATTAAATTGCGAGTGAATTAATGTGCTCAAATTTCAAAATCGAGTCGGCACGGGTAAACCTTAATAGATCGCTCTAAAACTTTTTGTAGATCATTTTTTAATGTATATACACAAATTCAGGGGGTGAGACTAACAAAATTGCAAAAAAAAAAATCTATAGTAATAATTAAGGGACACCCTAGCGCACACACACATATTATGTGTTTTATGTGTATGTAGTATTCGTATTCATGGTGAATATACTACAGAATAACTTTAATTTCTAAATAACATAAACGGAATTTTTAATGAATGAGATTGATACAAAGTATTATAAGGTAATAACAAAACTTACAGAACCCAAATAAAGTTTGCATTGATGATAATATAAAATTAAAATTAAATTACTTATTCTAAAAAAATTGATAACTAGGTATCTTTAAAAAAGATTGGGTACTGGGTACATTTTCCTAAAAATTAAAATACTTTTTTCAATGTAATAAATTATTATTTTATATAGAACAGAAATTTGAATAAGACAACTTTTACTGTCATTTCCAGGTAGATTAACACAGCGACAGCACAATAATAAGAAACCAGGGGTTCTGTATTTGAATGTTATTTCCAAATAAATCAATAAACCAAAAATTGTCACAAACTGATTTTACATCATTAATATAGGAATGAATATCCTGCTACTGACTTTTTAAAAACAAAAAGTAAAAATTTCAAGTCCCTAGCTGTATTATTTTAAAAGTTATGTCAAAAAATAATTTTCAATTTTACGAAACTTGCGGTAATTGCATATTTTGCTAGGTTTTGTCAATTTTTCGACAGTTTTTTCTCATTTTTGGAAAAAGTATTGAGAAATTGGAAAAATGACCTATCTAATGAAACCATCGGGGTGGACAATTCCGGTTCTATAGAGATCCTGATCGAAATTTTTGGACAAGTATTTCTATTTCTACACCAAAAATATAATTGGTACTTGTTTGTTATCGCCCCTCCAGTACATCGCATAAAATTTATCGCTATTGCTAATCGTTTGTGATCTTGTAGTTTTATCATTTTTATGATATAGGATATTTAGTTCGTTGCTGGCTTTCGTTTACTGTTTCATTTACTTATTACCTACTACAGAAAAATTCAAACAATTAAATTTAATACGTTAAAATGAATTTTATTGGATTACTTTCAATTGTTTCAAACAGTGATACTGGAATTAGCTTTTTACAACAACATTATATAGTTAAAGTTAGTGAAGTGTGTGAAAATGGCCATATAATGTTTATCATGGGATCGCGATGGCGATGTCAAAAAAGAAGTTGCCGAAAGGAAAAAGGATTAAGAATTAATAATTGGCTAACTGGTTCTAGATTACCAATACACACAATTGTCCATTTCATATACTACTGGGCCCGAGAAATATGGAACTAAATATGGGACAAAATGCTGTGGTTGATTGGTGTAATTATCTATGTGAGGTATGTGTATGGAAGCTTGAAAATAATCAAAATAAGGAAATTGGTGGTCCCCGTCTTTTTGTTGAAATAGATGAAAGTTTATTTGTGCGTAGAAAAAATAATGATGGGTGTATTCTGCCACAGCAATGGATTTTTGGTGGAATATGTCGGGAAACTAAAGCGAATTTTATAATCTGTGTACCTGATCGATCGGAGAAAACATTGTTACCTATAATACAAAGATATATAAGACCAGGCTCAATAATTTTGTCAGATTGTTGGAAAGATTACAATAATTTGCAGCGAGTGGGGTTCAAACATAATACTGTAAACCACACCTATAATTTTGTCGATCCGGACACAGGGGCTCACACCCAAAATATTGAGAGGTTGTGGGGTTCTGCTAAATGGGGCAATAAAAAGCGTCGTGGAACTAACAGAAATTTTCTAGAATCATATTTGGCAGAGTTTATGTGGAGAATACGTCTCGGAGAACAAGACGCATTTGAAACTATCCTCAAAGATATTTCCGAATTCTGGCCTCCATTATAACTTTATATTCATATATTTTATACATTTTTATACATTTTTTACTAAACTATTAAAATAAAATAATATTATACATTGAAATATTTTTTTTATTTATGGAGGGGCGATAACAAACAAGAGTGGCGGGGCGATAAATTTTATACGGTGTACTGGCGGAGCGATAACAAACAAGTACCATATAATTAAATAATATAATATTTAACTTACTCTTTTTCTAATCTTAACTTTTGCTGAATATCCATATTAGACTCTGCTTGTAAAGCTGTTTCTAACTGAATTGGCATTCTTCCTTGCTTTAATGGCCTAATATTTTCTTTGGTGAAATCCAAAGCATCAGATGTATCAACAGAACACATTTTTATCTATAAACAATAATTCAATATTACAAATGACAAGAAAATTATACATTATGTTTTAAAAAAAGGTCATAATTATTATTAAAATGTATTTGACAGTGTATTTAGTACATAAGCCGTTTCCAACTAGAAAGCTACAAACCTATAATTGATACCTAATATTAATCAATGAGACTATATGCAGGTATAGTAACTAACAAATAAAAGGTTATGTATGACACTTATTAAATAAAGTTATCCCATGCTATTTGCGCATGTGATGAAATTATGTGAGGTTGTGAGGCATGAGTGAGGTTCGTTACCTGCATATCGACATCTACAACGAAAAAAAATATAACTCAGTTGTAACAACTATTCAAAGTTAATTTTTAATTCTATGTTCAATTTTAGATTCTGCACAAAGCGAAAAATCTAGTGTTTTTACAAAGACGTTTATTTTTTTTTTTTTTTTCAGGGAATACTACTTTTTTGAATGGAAATACTTCTCCAAAAGTCTCGATCACCAACTTCTTGAAACCAGATTTGCTTCTAGATCGCACTATAAAGAGATCATTTTTTCAATTTCTCAGTTATCTTTTGGAAAAAACTACTCAAAATTGGACAAAAAAGATTCAGACACTATCATTTTTTGATCCAAACTTTATGAAAATTTAGATAGGCAATATCATAACTAATATCTATCATAGATAGACAATAATATAAGAAATACTTTGGGGAAAGAAAATTTTGAAAATATGAAAAAAAAATTTGATTTGTTTTTTTTTGTTGACACTTTTTTGTAAGGAAATGCGCAGCAGCTAAAATCTCGAAAAGCAACTTTTTACAATCAAATTCACCACAAAATGGTACTTAAAAAGAGGTAACTTTTCAAAATTCTTAATTATTCTCTCAAAATTTCAAAAAAAAGACCCAAAAATCGCCAAAAAAAAACTTGGAAACCCTCTTTTTTTAATCCAACTTTTATGAAAATTTAAACATAAATAGACAATAATATAAGAAACCTTTTGAAGCAAGATAAATTTGAAAATGTAAAAAAAAAATGTTGATATATTTTTTCTCTTTTTTTTCATTAATTTTTAGATTTTGAGTGAAGTGAAGAAGCTTATGTTTTTACAAGAGAAAATTTTATATAAATTTCAAAAAGATTTGATCAATTTAGAGTTAAGTACAGCATTTTGAACATTTCGGAAATTTCTCATTTTTTATTAGTTTTTATGTGATACAATTTTTTATTTTTGATATTAAGACTTGAAAATTTAATATGATCTTACTGACATATATGTTTAATTGACCTGAAAAAATCTTAAAAATCATTAGTCAACATTTTTTTTATACCCGTTAGAATTTCGACAAAATTGGTTAGTTTCCCTAAAATTACACCCTTTAATGTACATATAAGAAAATTGGCCAAACCGATTGTTTTAAAATTTGGTGCCTAGATAGAGAATTTCATTGCAACTATTTTGGTGCAGTAAAATTTCTTACGGACGAATAGTTAAACAATTTATAAGGGTTTGATTGAAAAAAAATGAGAGAAAATACAGACAGATATTAGAAGATATCTACAGATTATAAACACGTGGTTACTAAAGGTTGATAATATTTTATTGCATCTTATATATTTTTCGACGCCGAATACGATGGTGTGAATTAAAATCAATGAGCAACAATAGTTTTCTATTTTATTTTGAAAATTTAATATTTTCGGTTATTACAATAAATACCTACATTTCACCTACAACGTCAAGTAATGTTTTGTGGCGTAATGGTAATGGAACCGGGGTTCGAATCCTGCCCGGCACTCCAAATTTTTGCATTTTTTTTTTCTTATATTTATTAATTTCCTTTGTTCAGAATCATTTTATTGAAGAAATGATTTATCATTTCTTTAAAATTCAATACACCTACCAAGAGGATCCCACTCGACGTGCATAGAATACCCCAACAAGCGAAGTACACACTTTTTTTTTCTTTATTTATTAGTAAAAAAAATAGTAAAGTAAAATAAAGTAAAGTAAGTAAAGTAAATTAAAGGAAAGGTAAGTAAAATATATAGTTAAGTAAAGCAATGGTCAGCCAGCCGGACACACTTCACACTAGGGTCAGATACTCTTGGTTGGTGTGTAGAAAATGACGATTATTATTGTTCTTTATGTTATTAACTTCCTTCGTTCATGATCGTATTATAAAAAGAAACAATATATTGTTTGATTAAAATTCTATACACCTACCAAGAATCTGTATCTGACCCGAGGAGCTCAGATTATCTGCAGTACGAAGTATGTTTAGCTTTTTTAATTTTTTTTATGAAAATAGTTTTTAGAGTTGGATGGAAAACTGCAATCTTTGTGAATCCAATAGGTATATGACTTATGATTAAATTATCCAAAGAAACTAAAAATTGAGTGAAGCCTTTCTTTGCTGAAGACATCAATATATTCTTAACCTTATTTGATACCTATGCAAGGCCGTATTGCACAGCAAGTCAGGAGAAATTTCAAATTTACGAAGCACAGCAAAATTATGTGAAAATATATTAACTTAAAAAAGTTCAGTGTCAATGGCAGACTAAAGCATTCAGTATGACAGCTATCTCCCTTGAACTATACCTATAAATAGCTATTTATTCATTGGTATTGTTCCTGTATATTATTATTTTGAATCAATATTTATAGATATAATTATTATTTGTTAAATCAGTGTTTCCTAGCATGTAAGAGGGTTCATACTTCTTAAAGGAGTGTGAGATTTATTATAAATACAATATATTTGAATACATATATTATTTATTTATTATCATTACTAATCATTCAACATGTGTCCAATACCTATGTATGAATTAAAAAAGTGTGTACTTCGCACTATGGAACTCGTGTGGGATAGTCTTCGCGGGTGTGTTGAATTCGGTTGAATTTTAAAGATACAATAAATCATTTTTCAATAAAAAGGTTCTGAGCGAAGCTTCATTTAATATAAAATCATTGTTATTTTCAATAGGTTTACCATTTTTTATTTAATAACAGAATAAGCCATGTACCATTCTTTATTTGTGTAAATGATTAAATCCGTGTAAAAAGTAACTTAATAAGTATTAGTATCACCAAGTGGTTATATTATTAGAGCCTCGATTTTAACCAGGTATTAACCAACACGTGTAGACGGGTTTCGCGTACACATATCTTAATTATATTAATACCCGTATAACGAAATACACGTGTAATTAAAATCCGGTTACACGTGTATTGGATATACGTATGATTATTCGGAAATCCGTGTGTCTAATATACTCGTATATTTAAATTTCAATTAAAATAATTTATACACTTAAAATTTATAAGTTTTAAATAGACTGCCATAGTTGTTCTACCTTTAATTTAACAATAATTATATAGTTTAATTTAACCGACAAAACCTATGGTCAATTATGACCACAAAACTTAAAGTGAGTTTTCGCATTTTCGATGAAGGTATTATGAAATTTGAAAAATTACCTTTCTAATATACCATTTGGGTGTTATTTCAGACCTATAGAGTAACTGATTGAAACTTATGAACAAGTATTTCTATACGAAAAAGTGTTTCCAGAAAGAAAAAAAAGTAAACATCATTGTAAAATTATAAATTTCTTCGCTCCGCTTAGAATCTAAAAAAATTTAGAGACAAATATTATATAAAAATATTAACACAAGTACACAGGTACACGGACTGAAACAAATACATGGGCACACGGATTTCAACGTTCCTTTACCCGTGTAGAAAAAAAAATCATTGTAAAAACACTAGCTTCTTCACTTCGTTCAGAATCTAAAAGTATTTAGGTAGGAAAATTTGCTACCTAAATATTCAAGTTTATAAACACGGTACCAACCACTTTCTATTTTACAAATTTTTGAAGAAGATAAACATATAATTTAGATTCAAAATTATTTTTAAATGATTAACTTAGAGTAGGTAATTAACATTGGTTACCTATTACAAAAAAATTTAATTCAACTTAATCAAAATTTATTATAAAAATACCTACTAATAAAAAAAGAATGTGGCTTTGAAATCATTTTGAAATGGTGATTTCAAACGAAGTAATATGGTGCCTACAAACCTACACTGGCATTTTAAATCAAATCAATATGCACTCAAACATTTTTATGATTAAATGAAAGTAGATTAACCTAATAAAAAATAAAATAAACACAATTGACAAACAAGTCTTCTATCACAGACACACATACTTAAATGAAACTCGCCAATGTACTCTACGTTGATTCCTTACTTAAGTCACCATGAGACATGACATGCTAGGAGAGAATAATAATTTTAATAATAATAAATGCAATAAAAGTAAGCAATTATAAACAGAAGTATCAACTCACAAAACATATGGGTAAAACAGGCCAGTGGACTTGACACCATACTCTATGTACCTATGTAGAAGTAGATGATATTAAGCACTTACCTATATTTAATACATTTAGGACTTCGTACTTGCATTTATTGTCTTCATTCATTTGACAAACAATAAAAAAAAATATGATACACAGGACATCATTGGGCTATGTAGGTTGATATTAAAGTTTAAACCGGTTTTAACACTTACAAACAAACTTAAAGAAAATATTTTTGTGGAAATGTTATACCATTTTTGTAAAATATTGTACAACACAAAGGTTATTTAAAAAATCTAAAATTCATAACTTTGTATATTCTTTTTTAGGCAATATTTTACAAAAATGATAGAAATACCTATATCGAAAATATCCTTCTTTTTAATTTTGATAGGATAATAATTGTTAATGTTTTGTAATATTGCGTTATCTGTTCCAATAGATGAATGAAGACAACAAATACGACGATCTTTAAGCACTGTCAAAAATATTCAGGAGGAGAATATTTCCGACTTCTCTCTTGAATATATGAATATGTATACGGTATTAATGAGAAGGAATATTGCCAGAAGTGCAAGAATGGCAAGCCTAACACACAGATATAAAATTACGTTTTTTAATACTTAGGTGTCTGTGATCTAACATCAAAAGCCACGTAAAGACCTAAGATCTCTTAGGTTAAATTAATAATTCTCTGTATCATATTATAATTTTGACAACGGCAAAGATATTACTTTTAATTTACCATCGCACGCGCATAAATAAAATTAAACATTTTCGATAAAAGCAATAAGTCTGAAAGCGCTTAAAATGCACTCATTGTTATCGTCGCTACAACGGCTGACGGCAATTGTGTGAAATATTCTTACCAGTACGGCAAAAATTGGTTCTCTGGCGAACGAATTCCACGATTAGAAGTAATGTACAATTATTTGGAGAAACGAATGAACAAAGAAGACGCGTCAACTCACGGATCACGGTGAAACGCAATACCTAAAAACGCCAAATGAAAAATGAACAGTTGAGCATCGGTGCATAGTGATAACGAGCGACGATTCGAAAAGGTGCAAGCGGCATAACGGATTTTTCAAGTTTACATACTCCATGGAGTTTATCATTGCGTTGCACACCGTTGCGCACTGTTCGGTATCGGTCGGTCGGACATCGTTCCCAGGTTCCTACTAACTTTTTACAACTATATTTAACCGTGGTCTTGCGCAACATATATATATTTATATATATTATCCATATCCTTAATAATAACGTGGAAAGAAACATCATTCAATTGAAGATGTAAGGAAAGTTTATGCTTTTCGGTACCTAGTTTTGACTATCGATAGTTTAAAAAACAACTGAGTGATTTTTCGATTGAATAGATAGTTTTAACTATCGATAGTTTAAAAATCAACTGAGTGATTTTTCGATTGAATAGTTTTAACTATCGATAGTTTTAAAAACAACCGATTGATTTTTCAATTCAATAGAATATTATATTACCTATCTATTTAATCAACTACTCGATAGTTTTCACTCGGTAGTGTACTAGTGCCCACTGCCCACTACCCATCACTATTTTCCCAGTTGAATGTTTATAAACCGTTCCAATTACACATACTCTTACATTTTTTTTTTGCTTTGCTTACGCTCCAAGTGCTCCTGCCATGGTTCACGAATTAAGAAGAAATATCTTAATCTGTGCCATGTTTATCTAAGGCTCAGACTTCCATACCATTATATAGTACCAATTTATGGTAGCACAGAAGTACGTATCTATAGTATAGAAGTCTGTGACATAAAGTAATTCTCTATGGTCTGTGATCCAAGGCCGTAGTTTACACGAGCGTCTCTCTAGACAACTGGCGTCATAGATAATAAATAATGTATTTATTATCTATGCCCTATGGTCTCTAGACGCTCGTGTGGTTTACTCATATATTACACTATGGGTTTACTGTTTAGCACAAATGATAATATTATCATTATCATTCGTGCTGTTTAGTACTATCAAAATTAAAATTGATAAAAAGGTGAAACAAATTTGGTTTGTTATTATTTATTATGTGAATATTTTTTCAATTTTGTGTTAATTTATCAGTGATTTATTTCAAACTTATTTTGTGTATATTTATCTAATCCTATACGTTCTGAAGCTAGAGAAACCTATAATGGAAATTAACAGAATTATCACAACTGCTTCACCTCCCTTTTTTGAGTTCACTCAAAAAGTAATAAAAATATAATAGATATAATATTATACATCTATTATAATTTACATTTTATGATATCGCGGTAACATTTATTGTCGAGTACAGAGAATTATAACTATTACATTAATTTGCAGTATTGAAAAAGACGAATATGATTTGTTGTCACCACCACAGATGAAAAAAGCAAGTCAGATTGTATGCTGCATTAAACACTCGGTGGCCGCGTTTCATAAATGACTAGAATGTCCTAGACGACGGTGAACCATAGAGTAATTCTATACGGTGGCCATGATAATGAACAACGTCGATTATTAATCATCGCAACCATAAGATAAAATACAATCGGTAGGCTATCAAAATGTTGTCTTAACTACTATATACTACAGGTGTACTTCTGCTGCTGCTACTCTGATTCAGCATATTTTTATGACAAGACTTCATTTTCATCCAAATTGATTGTTCATTAGAAATTTAAGAATATTTGTGATTTTTGAAACAAAGTTATGACACAGTATAATCATATATAAACACATGATCATATTATTTTGAGAATATATATATTTCTTCGTCTGACTTTGTACTACCTTTCATTTTGAAAAATCTGTTCTCTCATCATTTCCATTTTATAACATTCATAAAAAGTAAGTAGTCAAAGTAATATGGAATATTTTACATGTTAGTCTCCATCAATCTGAACACTAATTTATTCTGTAGTTGATAAGTTTAATTTTTGTTGTGCCATGCAGTGATGTATGTATAATTCATTGATGTCAAATTATTTTCTGATGCAACTTTTAACCATGAGAAATAATATAATCTTATTGGCTATTACTATGTTTGCAGCAATCAATTAATTTCATTGTGATCTCCTTCAACAGCGTCTTCTAGGTAAATCAAGACTAGGTAGTATAACTGACCTAGTTAGTAAATGGCTGATCAGTTATATATATATATATATATATTTTTATTTTTTTTTCATAATTTATTTACTGTTTAGATTATTATTTTTTGTTTAGAACTATTTGGATTATCTCTTAGAACATATTGGTCTGTGGCCTGAAATATCACTAAGGAATTGAAATTATGGAATTGCTTATCATACAAGTATTCTTTTTCATTAGGTAGGTGTTTTTTTTAAATATTTGTATGTTTCCAGTACCTACAAGTGTGTAAAGTTTTATTTCTCATAATATATTTTACATGTGTGATAATAACAAAAATTTGAAGAAATTATGAAAACATAGGCTCTATTTAGAAAATGAAGTAAACATATTATATATTGTTGTATTCTACTGAAAATAATTACAAATTTCTTTTATTTTTACTAGTTAACATTAAAATAGTAATTCAATTTTATTAATAAGACAATTTGCATTTAATATTTAATTTGTATGTATAAAATTAATATAAATTGATTATAAAATGAATCCAACAGTTTTTATGAGAATACAGGGATTTTGATAGGTATCAAGGGTTTTTTTTTCATGCCTAATATAAAATTGCTGTTAATGTGATAAAGTATATTAGTTTTTTATACATGTCTACATATTTGTTAAATAGCCCATGTTTAAATTAAGTATTTATTCACTTTTCTTTGATTAAAAAAAATTAAGTTGTGTGTAATACCAAAAATAACACAAAATTGGGTACTTGATTCTTATAATGATTCTAATTTAGTATAAAACTATTACCAAGACAAATGTTCCTAAATAATTATCTAATGTGGTAAAATCATTGGTTTCAGGTATGTCAACAATTAAAGAACTTATGGTTGCTAAAAATGAGCAAAATTAATCTACTATTTGTAAGATATGACATAATGGATCTTAAATAGATGGCAGTAAAAAGAGAAAATATGTAGTAAAGGTAATTTAATTTTTTATTTGAAGTACATATTTATTGTATATTTATATTTATTCTATTTTTATCTAAAGTGGTCTCAATCACATTGACATTCAAAATATCAATGATCCCGATCTCATTAATAGAAGAATAGAAGCCATTATTTATCTTAAATCTAAAGTTAATTATATCAAAGAATGTTACATACATAATAAGTTTAGTCTGTTTCTCATAGTTGAAATATTTATTTGATCTATTTAAATTCAATATTCTAACAAGATAATACAAAATAGTTTTGTTTAGATCACTGGTTGTTCCAATTCAAAAAATTAATATTTTCCGCTGGAGCTACTAAAAAGGACATATCTTTATCATTATTTAGTTGTATCAAACAAAGATTGTTGGTTATAGTTGCGTAAGTATGAATTTTTAAAATTGTTCATACTTTTAACATAAAAATACTACACAAATCTAGTTTTTGTATTTATTTTTTTTTATAAAAGAAAATGTACAACTTTAATTAAAATAAAATATCTGTTTATATTTCCTAAAATAATGTATACATACTATTACATAATGTATAGTATGGTTATCTATTTTATAGTTATAATTTCTTATACCAGTATAAGTATGTGTACGCAATACCAGACATAAAATATTATGTATGTCGATCTTCCAATTAATAATATTTTTAAACACTTATCATATATTATGATAACTGCACAAGCTAGCATCAGCATCATTTATATTTATTTTTTATTTACTTTGTTGATTTTTTCTTATTAGCACGTCATTTGATAAAAATGCATTGAACATTAACAATTAGTGAAAATTATTAAAAATAAGGAAAGAATAACTAATTATAAAAACTAAAATTGTGCTAAATCACCCTTCACTAATCTTTACTATAGTTAAGCTTTTGACTTTTGAAGATAAATCATAGGAGACAATTCTTATACAAATATGTGTTTCATTTAATTTTTATTCTAATAGACAAACATAATTTTTGCCTTTTTCACCCATAAATGCCTTTTGTTACTTTTTCTCTTTGATGTTTTATATTAAATTAACAGTTAACAATTTTGAATATTTTTAACATAAAAAGTGATAGAGAATATTCCATATGTTCCATTATTCATCAGTGATAGCATCAAAGGTGGCATCTGATGTAACCATTAGATTGAACATAATTTTTTTTCTGTTGTTATCAACAGATAAGATGGACATTAAAATTCTGTTGATATATATTCAATTTACATTATATACTTAAAAAAAATGATAACAAATCCACCACATCTCATAAACCAACTTTTCGACATGGTTAGTGATAAGGTCATCTTGGATGCCATCAGAAAGTTTTCGATGTAAAAAGGAACACCTAATCACTCATCGGTGCCATCACTGATGAATTACGGAACATACAGATTATGATGAACATGAACACATGCAGATAAGTTATCAAAATATAGGTTAATTTTTTTTAACCATAATAATTTTAAATTTTTAAAAAATAATTAATTTTTTTAAATACCTTTTTTTGCTGTTTTTTCAATTTTTAGTGCCTTATTAATATTTTATATTGTTTTAAACTTAAAATCTGAATTCTTATAATTACCCTATTGAATTTTAAATAATAAATACATACATACATACATATATATTGTGTGTGGGTGTGTGTGTGAGTGTATATATGTATAAAAATTAATAATTATACTATATGTAAAGAAATATAGCATAATGATTGTCTACTGTAGTTTATTTTGTAGACAATATATCATTATTCATTATATCTATTTATATCATAAATTAATTTGACATTTTATTGTATTAATATAACTGACAGTAAAAATACCACTCAGTTATTAGAAAATAGGTTAGTTATACTTTATACAGTATGTATGCCTCGGGATGGACACCTGAGTTACCCCTGAACTGAATTTTGATTTAATCTTTCATCAAGCTTATTTATCAAAAATCAGAGGTTCAGACTACTTAATCAAATGTAAATAGCACACGACACATGTACCTTTATTTTTATAGCTGCTTTTGAAGTGTTTCTTTCATTTTTCATTTGAAATAAAACCTTGAAAAATTATTTATAGTTTTTAGCAAATCTATTATTTCATTCTGCAATATTTTATGTACTGTACTAATAAAACCATAGACATGCACATGGGGGATGCCAGGGATACAGGCGCAGATCCGAGGGGTAGACTAAGGGGCTTTAATCTCTCCCTTTGGGCCTGTTTTATGTAATAAAAATATTATTATGTACCCGTAACTAAATTATAAATATATAATATGTAAATGCATTTATCAAAAAGTTGAGATTTTTTTGGTAAAAAAATGTCTACTGAATTATGAACTACATGTTTAATAAGGTTTTGATTGAAAACATTTTTCTTTTACATAAATTTGCCCACCATTTTAACAATTTTTAACTGCAAATCTGTAATAGAATAAAATAAAATATATATTAACGATGTTTGTGATTCAATAAAGACCATTAAACACATAAATGATTAATTTATACTTAAATTTCAGCTTAAAATATTTTATATTATAAAATATAAAATAAATTCGAAAATTCTAAATTTATCCCAAAAATGGGTGAATATTTTCAGTCTGTAATGTAATCAACCTGTAATACATTATAATGCTTATTTAGATTAGATGTAAATTTCAAGTTTCAAGTAGGTACTCTTAGGTATCACTTTTCGAATTACAACAAAATTTCCAAAACTGATCCATGAAAATCTAATTTAAGGCATATATTACCATTTTTACTTATTTTTTAAATAGTTTTTTTCTCACGTTTCGCCAAACTATTGAAAATTTCAAAAAACAGTTTCTTTAAAGAATCATTTAAACAAAATTTTCTATTAAAAATCAAGGACTTTTTTGAATTAAAAAAGTGTTAAAATAAAAATAAATAAATGATTAAAAATCGTAGTAAAACCTCTAGATTTTTTACTGCACTCAAAATCTAAAATATAAAAAATGAATAAAAACTTTCAATACAATTACAATGAACTTTTAATTTCATTTTAAACATCTGAAATCAATATTTTTATGATTTTAAGTTTTACTTTGGTTACATACTAGCATTTCACTATTTAAGATTCTGTGTGGAGTAAAGAAGCTAGTGAAATTACAATGTTTGTTTCTTTTATGAAAAACTTTTTTGTATAGATATAATGTCCAAAAGATTTTTACTGAAACAGAAAATCAGGATTGGGTATCTAGTAGTACCTAGTACCTACCTATATTAAAAAAAGCCATTTTTCAAAATTCTCAATACTTTTTACAAAAATGAAGAGAAAATATGAAACATTGAATAAAAAACAAGATTTTCATAAAATTTGTTATAGTAATTTAGTCATAACTTTAAAACTAATAGGAATAAAAATTTGACATTTCCACCCATTATCAACAATAGTATTATTCAAAGGAAAAAACTAGTTTAAAATATTTTGTGACTTGGTGAAATATAGTATTTAAAATTAAAATCTTATTTAAAAATTATGCTATCTTATATCCATAATTTTTAGTCTTCTTACAAATGAATAATTACCCCCCCCCCTATTTCAGATTTCTAGATCTGCGCCTGCAGGTATGCCATCTCCTGCAGAGCCAGCATAATCCATAGTTTAAAGTTTATAACTTTATTGAATTCATTATAGAAATCATTTTAGAAACGTCGAAAAATAGTTTTTTTTCACAATTTTTTGTGTTTAATATATCTTAGTGATATTTTAATATCAATTATCAATCTCATTTAATAATGTTAACATTATAGAGGAGGGACAATTTCATTAATATTGAATATATAATATTAATGTTATTACAAATATTTACAAGTTTCAAATTATAAAGCATGATTTCATGTCTCTATAAAAAAATGAGTTCATGGACTTTCACCTTCTGCAAAATATATCATAATATTAATTTTGTTGACGTTAGGTCCCCAGAAAATGAATGTTTTGTTATGAAGCAATAATATTACCAAGATTAATAGACAACACTTAAAAAATGAAGAAAAATAGTGACAGAACTTAATTTTTTTGTAAATAATAAACCCATATTGAATTAATTTACAAAATGTATTAATTTAAGTAGGTAATATGCAAGCTCAACACTCAACTTCAATTAGGCTCAACTATCAATTTATATTTCCCAAAATATAAAGTTTAATGAAAATAAAATAAAATCGTATTGCACAGTATTTAAATATGCTAATGATGATGACATGTTGTGTTATTTAACAAATGACAGTAACTTAAAAAGTTTTCAAATAATGAGACTTTCATACATTTTCCACCTATAATCAGCATAAAAATAAATACATATATCTAATACAAATTTTGTAAAACAATTTGAATTTTTTGACATCTTTTAAATTTTTTGTTAGAAGCTTAAAAAAATTTAAATCATTCATTGACTCTTTAAACGTCTTAAATTTTTTTAAATGGAATTCATTTATTATGTACCTTACGACACTGCCTAACCAAAAGACCAAAAATCTATTAATGACAGCATGGAAAAAAGAATTAAGACATGTTTTCAAAATTAAATTTGACTGTAAATTTTTTGAATATTTCATCAACTTTTCACACTATTTGTTGCAAAATTAGACACAAAGTATTTTGGACTGTTAATTGGTGACTTGTGTTTGCAAGTATATAGACTTGAATATATTATTGCGATAATAGTGTAATAAGTAATTTTCTCCAAATAATGTTTATTTCCTACGCCTACTCAGCGGTTTTCATATTGAAAGAAAATTAATTTAACATTTGGTCACTAATAAATAATCATTAGAAGCTGCCTAAATATAAAAAAAAAAATAATTTTTATGTATATTAGTAAATTAACTTTAACTCTTAATTATTGGTTAGTATAAACTATATAGATTTGGGATAATTAAAATTAATATTAATAAGAGTTGAAAAAAATTTCCTGGTCCGATCAAAGTATGCCACAAACCAAACATCCTATGGTTAAATAAACACCCAGAGACCAAATGGCCTTCATATTTTTTTATAAAGATGAATCGTCCGAATTTCCCATTGAAACGAATTAGATTTATTGAAAAGTTATTTCAAATATACCAGCATTCTTTGAAGAAAACATCTGCGCACGCCTGTGGTTAAAACTGTTTCTATCATTTCCAATGCAATTATATAAATATGCCATATAAGTATATGATAGATACTTACATAAATAATATAATAACTAATATTTTTTTTGATTTAAAAAAATATTTGGACAGTAGCCTGTGTTTCCTTGGTTTTAAATAAAATAATTACTTTAATTATAACAATACATATTAGGCTATGTGAAATGCAACTCATACTATATTATTTTACTGTATTATTATACTATCCAATAAGCCTGTGCCTCCACTTATCTAAGTATTTTAAAATCAATGATGACATTACTGACAAAACATATATATATATATATATATATATATATATATATACATTTTTAACTACAAATTACAACATATAATTCTTTAATCATTATTGTAGATTATAAAAATGTCAACTTAAGCCCAAAATAGAAAAATAACATACTGAATAATAATATAAAACTATTTTCAATATTTTCTTAATCATTGCAATATCAACCACCTTTTTTCTAATGTCAGTTTTTACTAAAAATTAAATTTAAGTTTATCTGTTTACCAAAAAAATTAATGATTGCAAATTGTAAAACTTATTCTACATTAATTTTTCAGTACAATGATGAATGGAGATGTAGAAAACAGCGTCTTGTAAGCAAAACACATATGAAAACAAGAATATTACAAGGGACCAACTTCACAAGTAGAAGATCATTGTTAAATATGCACATGTCACCAGTGAAGCTATTTTGTGGCCTATTAAAAATTTCAAAAAAATTTTTTTTTTTTTTAATGTAAAATTATTTACTTATAATTTTTTATAGAATTTTTTCTATACATTTATGAGCTTTTTAAGTGCATATTACATAAGTAATAACTATAAAATATATATATAAATATTTTATACTTATTTTTAACATGAAATTTGGAATTGTATTTCATTCACTAATAGTGCAAAATCTGGTTAGAAGTTTTTGTACTAATTCTAAAAATTTAATGAAGGTTCTCATCCATTGACTGTAATTTATCAATTGATTTTATATTTAATTTGTGAAAAATTTTCTTAAATAATGTTGAGCCAAATTTAATATAATTGTCATTTTTATCGTAATGTTTTTTCTTGAAACAAAAGAATCTTTTTGTTAAAGTTTAGAAAAATATTGTTAAATACTATTTTGTTTCATTATTTGAAATTCATTAGAATAAAATGAATGTGTTTTCTATTCAATATCAAATAAAAAATCAAATAAGCTCAAATATATTTTTTATTTTTTTTCTTAGGAAACTCTCAGCTAAATCGACCACAGTGTTAAAATTGATCAATAATTTAAATTTTGCATCAAGTATTTAAATTTAATTATATATTTAGTCTAATACCTCTAATAAAAAATCTTAAAATTCTAAAATTACTTTTTGCCTTGTGAATCATTAACATTTCAATTTTCCTTTGTAGACCAAAAAATTGTCTTTAACAGTGTACATTTTATTTATTCCTCTTTTAATTATTATGACTTATATTCTTTTTTAACCTAATAAACTATTAAAATTTATAATATGAGAAGTCAAATAAACATCATAAATTCCACCTCATACTAGAATTTCATAAAAAAAAATATTCTGGGCTCTAGCAAAATAAACTATTCTTAAATTAGTAGTATCACTAGTTTAATTTTAAATGTACTATGTAGTTTTTCAATTATTTTGTGATATTTTATCAGCCATGTGGGTGGCCAATTAGGATTGATCTTGGTTCGAGTGTATTGTTTTAGCCACATTTTTTAAGAATGTTCACATAAGTCTAATCACCTATGTTACTATAGAGAGGTAATATTCTGTCTACATAAACTTATTGGTAGATCACTGTAGAAGCACTTTTAATATAGTGTGATAAATTTTGAATTGAAATTTTAAGTCTTATAAATTAAAAATTACTTATCGATTTTAACAAAAATATAAAATATAAGAAGACCTATACAGTGATTGGTTGATTGACTTCAATTTCTGGTGGTGTAGAGAAATTGTTTAATTTCTAGTTAACTGATAATTTAATGCCCTTGGCAAATTCAAAAATAATAATAAATTGTTGTCTAATAATTTATGTTAGGTACGTACTCATGATAATTTATGAAATTTGTAGTACCTACCTTACCAAATTTTAGTAATTATCTATTAAGTACATATTATGTTTATTACTTTTTTTTTTTTTTCATACTTAGAATAAAAGTATTTTAATTGAGTTAAATAGGAGTATCTAATATACAAAATTAAAAATCAATGTTAATTTAGACAGTGTTATTAATGATTTGGGGTGTGTCAAGGAGATAAAAGACCGTAAATGTAGATAATATACAAGCATAAAGTGTGCAGTACTACGAAAATTTTGATATTTTTTTGTCTTTGAATTGTACTGTATAAATATATATATATACATTTTTTTTTTTTATGTGGATCACATAAGGTGTTGGTTGCTGTATAACAAAATATAACACAATTTTATATTGAGTTTTTTAAATTTCTAATAATCCAAACAATTTTGAATTAAAAATAAATGAGTCCATTAATACAGCATATTTTAAAAACTGTCTATTGTATTTACATTTTTTAGTTAAAGTAATTGTAGTAAAATTTTTATAAACAATAAATAATAACTATCAAGTAAAAAATGTTTAAAATAAGAGATATATTAGAAACAATTATAATTAAAAATATAAAACTACAAAAACAATATTTCATACATTAATGCTTTAATAGTATTATGAATTAATCTACTAAAATACTTTGATTAATTTTGCTAACTGTGTTTGAGTTAATTAATTCAATAGTATAATTAATAAATAATGAATGTGCGTTAAATAAGTTAAATGTAATATCAAAACATATGTAAAAAGTAAGTATCTAAATCTAATCTATTTCAATAAATTGAAAAAACAAAAAGTTCAATTCTTTTTGATTTAGCAAATACAAAATCAGGCAACCCTAGTTACACATAGGTAAAGCTATTATAAAATCCAATTATTTTATTTTCAGAAATACAAAATTACTGGAAAAAAAATATACAATAGTACCAAATACATTTTTGTAAAAAAATATTTGTAATAAAAATATTTTATTTTCTATAAATGAAGGAACAAATTCACTTACCACTCAACGAAAAATTATGCAAATTTTTTTAGAACTTTAGATAAATCAACATTTTAAAAATGATAGTAAAAATGAAAATTTGTGGAAATCTTTTGTTTTGTATTTATGTTCTTCTGAAAATGAGTTTTCTTTATTATAAGTAGTAAAACCTAGATTTTGGTATTATATGTTAAAAAGAAATGCATTTAAGAAAAAAAATAAACTAAGTGATTGGTACTTGCTCGCTATACGCTCATCCAGTGCTATCGTCACATTCTGCAAATTGAAAATATTCCTCAGATTTGCTATGATAAAACACCAATTTGAGTATAATAGTCTGAAATGTGAATTAAGGCGATTCTGAAACAACAATGAACTTAATATCATAATATTGTCAAATTTTAAGTAGAGATATCTTTAAAACAAATAATTTCCAAAAATTTCCATTTACACTAGATACCTATTGTTTTCAGCATCAAAAAATACTTTAGTTTGAAAAAAATAATCCAAGATGTGAATGGTAAAGTGAATTTAACCTTTAATAAATTTTGAATTATTTGACTTTTATAGTATGACTTATAATTATTACCATATTATATTGAAATTATTACCTATACAATAGTCTCCAATTCTTTAGCATATTGAACAACATAATCAGCTATCTGTAGTGCAGGCAAAGGTTCTACCGTTTTCTTTTTTTCTTCAGGGTGGAACATGTAATACCCATCTTGATCTGATATCCACTTTTTCTTATTAGCAAAGTCATTCATATCATCAATAGTATTGAAATTTAACATTTGCATAGCAGAATTTATAGATACTTTTTTATATGCTTTTTCAAAGCATTCAGCAATTTCATCACGCAATGTGTTAAACAGTATATCCATAAAAAAATTATATGTATTTGACGGTATGTTACTCTTTGCTTGAAATATCTTATTATAACTACCCTCCATCAAATACTGTTCTAATGCAACTGGATGCATAATATAAGTGTTACTTTGAATAATATCAAATGGGAGAAGTACTAATTCTGTATGAAACTCAGCTACTCGATTTTGTGAAAGTAAAAACAATAAGTTCAGGCCTAAAAAATGATACTGGTTTGCAGACCCTGGTAATTTTTTTCTATAGTCTAAATAGTAGCATTTGAGTTGAGCCATGTACCTCTCAAAAGATGGAATATCATGCATCGCGATACTGCATTGCACTCCAATTTCTAATATATCTCTTACGATCAAATCTTCTTTTTGAGATGTTTCCGTGTCAGTAGTAGGAAAAAATGTATGTTCAGTCATTCCAACCTTGATTTGCTGCAAAATGTTGTTACACTCCTTGAAATCTGGTTTTTCTTTATTCCATTCGGTTTTTAACGTTTGGTACAGGTTTTCGATCTTCTCAAAAGAAGACATGTTCACACAAACTTTGTGATCGAATGTCTAACGGCAAAGGTTCGAAAGTCAGTACTTCTGATAGATTGGCTATAGAAAACGATTTAGGTGTTGGTTTCTGACGGAAAATATAGAGAACAAATAAAAGGCTGGAGTACAAAGCTAAGAAATCTGATGATTATGGAAAGAATAAACTGGGTTCAGGTAAGTATACTTTATTTTGCTATTCAAGGCCGGCTCTAGAGATGGGTAAGAAAATATGAATTTAGTCCAAACACCAAACATCAATTAAAGGAGTATCCATAGTAAATAAAGCATCTACTTTTTTGCTTACGACGGTTGGGTGTGGTACTGGCCCCAGTGCCACCAATCCTCACTTCTCTGTTTCCATGCTTGTTGCAAATCTCGGAAATGGGATAATTTGATCCGTTTTGGGGATATTTTGATCCGATTCGAAAAAAATTAAAGCAGATCAAAATATCCTAAATCAGATCAAATTATACAACTTGGACTTTTTGATCCGGTTTGGTAGTTGATCTGTTTTTGGATATTTTGATCCGATTTTGGACATTTTGATTAGTTCATACTTTTTTCAGACCGGATCAAATTATCCCAAAAACGGTTCAACTTATCCCCCTTTGACATTTTGATCCGTTATGGGGATTTTTCTATCGGTTTAGAAAAAAAATATAAACGGATCAAAATATCTAAAATTGGATAAAAGTCCAAATGGGATAATTTGATCCAATTTTGGAATTTTTCAATCCATTCACGGAAAACATATATATCAAAATTCAAAAAGGCGGACATACTAACACCATTGGAATTCTCCAAACCTCATGTTGAAAGTGATGAGTGTATTAAAAAAAAGAAAAATTAAGAAAAAAAAAAGCCGGACATACTTCGCACGACAGGTGGGATTCTCTTGACGGGTGTATTTAATTTTAAAGAAACGATAAATCATTTCTTCAATAAAACGATTCTGAACGAGGGAAGTGAATAATATAAAAAATAAATAAATAAAAAAAAAATGTTAGAAAAATGTCCAAAATTTTTTTTTTACATTTTCAAAATTTTCTTGCACCAAAATCTTTCTTATATGATTTTCTATCTATGTTTAAATTTTCATAAAATTCGGATAAAAAAATGGTGGTTTCCTAGTCGTTTTTGTCAAATTTTGGGTAGTTTTTTCCAAAAAAAAAATTGAAGAATTGAGAAATTCTAAAAATGACCTATCTAAAGTACAATCTAGAGGCAAATCCGGTTTCAAAAAGTTGTTGATTGAAACTTTTGGACAAGTATTTCTATACGAAAAGTTGTATACAGAAAAAAAAATTAACATCATTGTAAAAACAGTAGCTTCTTCACTTCGTTCAGAATCTAAAAGGCCGGACAGACTTTGTACCATGATGGATATATTTCACTTGCGTGATATCCTTGGTAGGTGTATTAAATTATTAAGAAATGATTAATCAATTCTTCAATAAAACGATTCTGAGCAGAGATTCAGTGATTGTACAATAATCACGTAACAATAATTACAGGAATAATTACTACGTTACAATGGAATGCCATGGTTATCTTGGTTGTCCTGATTACCACGGATGTCATGGTTATCTCGGTTAAAAAATTTCAACCAGCAATTTTTTGAATCAGAATTTGTCTTTAGAGTTTAGATAGTACTTTTAAGTAGAAATTATTCAAAATTCTCTACAGTTTTTTCAAAATTTTGGAAAAGCTACCAAAAAATTGTCAAAAACGCCTTTAATTTATTTATTGTATCCAAACACAATTAAAATTTAAATATAGATTGACAATAGTATGAAAATATTTTTCTGTAAGAAAATTATAATTATATGGATTTTAGACTCTGAGCTCAAGATTTACAATGATGTTTATTTTTTCCCCCGTTTTGTAATTACGTAAATTGAAATTGCACAAAGTACAATTGAACGATTTTTTTCAGTGTATTTGAATTTTATTTTGCATGTGCGTAAATTTTTTTTAAACGTTGTGATTTATTTTGTATGTGCGTAAGATTTTTTTTAAACATTGTGAAATACATATTGTAAAAGTGCGTTTCAATTTTTTTTTACGAAAAGTGCATTAAAAAAAAATAAAATATTTTTCCTTGTCTGTGTTCCGCGATTTCCGCACTATAAAAAAAAAAATAATAATAATAATAATAGTAATGTTTGCCATCGTTGGTGAACCTATATAAAATTTTTTTTTAGAAGGACAAAATCAAGGAAGAATTTTGCTCTTACCTTATGATATATAGACATAATTTTTTTTTTTACTATTTTCGATTGAGAGTGTCCTTTAAACAAAAAAAAGATTTTTTTTTCTTTGATATATTGTTACCTTTGTCCTTTGTTATAATATTTCACTCCTTTAAATTTTTTTTTGTTCTTTCCTGGTCGTTGTGAAATTTTTCTTGAGTAGATTAAAAACATTGAGGAAATAACAGGTAATTTTGTTATCTCCATCGACATATTATAATTTTTTTTTTGGAAATATTTAGCTGTTTATTTTTTGTGAGTGTTGATTTACCCAAATAATTAATATTTTGGTTAACGGTAAAAAAATCATTTTTTTTTTATTAGTAAAATTTATTATTTAATTTTAATTTTATAGATCACTAGGTATTATGATCTATTTTTGCAAGTAACATAATTTCCATTATCTCTACGTTTTGTTCTGATGAATAACGAAATACGAAGGACGTTTGTTATGATAGAGGATACAATTACATCAGACGTAGAGACAATTGTGCCAAAAGTGTGGGTGTACTTCGCACGACGGGTTGTATTCTCTTGACGGGCGTATTAAATTTTAAAGAAACGATAAATCATTTCTTCAGTAAAACGATTCTGAACGAAGGAAGTTAATAATATAAGAAAAAAATATGTCCAAAATTTTTTTTCACATTTTTAAAATTTTCTTTCCAAAATCTTTTTTATAAGATTTTCTATCTATGTTTAAATTTTCACAAAATTCTGATCAAAAAATGATGGTTTTCGAGTCATTTTTATCAAATTTTGGGTAGTTTTTTCCAAAAAAAACATTGAAGAATTGAGAAATTCAAAAAATGACCTCTCTAAAGTACAATCTAGAGGCGAATCGGGTTTCAAAAAATTATTGATCGAAACTTTTGGACAAGTATTTCTATACGAAAAGTTGTACACAGAAAAAAAAAAATAAATAAATAAACATCATTGTAAAAACACTAGCTTCTTCACTTCATTCAGAATCTAAAAACCATCGATATTGTAGAAATCAAAATTGCAATGACAAAATCGGTGATTATAGTGATAATTTAAAAAACAGAACCTAGAAGTACATATTCAAGAATCAAATTAATAAAAGAGAAGAATTTAATTCAACGAGAAAATAGTCAAGAGATTTTAAAGACAATTCTTATTTTAGAAGTAGAGACAGAAGAAATACGAGGGATTATTATGACAGAAATAGTGGAAACAAACAAAATACTAAGATTAATAACTATGAGAAAACCGTGGAAAGCTGTAAGAAAAATTATGAAAATATAGATTTAAATAATATACAAATTAACGATAATCTTTTAAATTCAGGGGACTAATGGTATATTAAATTAGATGATAATAGTAATATTAAAGTTGATAAGTTGACGAATAACGAAAGAGACGACGATAATTTTGTAAAGTGTTTCGAAAACGCTTGAAAATATTTAATCAACCATTATGCATTATGATGATTATCCGATAGCGATAGACAAAGAATGTTATAACAATAATATTCCCACACGAACAAATCTTGTCATACATAGTGTCCGATTACAAAAAATTCCAAGTGAAAACAATTATTTAAAATCTGATGAAGAGTGTCCGAATGTATTAAATAATATATGTGCAATTGAAAAAGAAACTTCACACATTTTTTATAAAATAAATTTGAAACCGTTATCAGAATATCATAACACACCTATAGATTATTACAATATTTCTGACACATGCATTGGTAAAAGTTTTAAAGACGAAATAGCGTTTTTGGAAAAATCTTAAAACTAAATGTACCCACTGTCACCGATAGTGGAGCCCATACCTTGCCTGTTTGTTTAGAAGAGCACAATGTTCATAAAACATTGTGCTCCAACACATTTTCCCAAAATCTTAAAAAACACCAAATTCCCGGAGATAAAAATTGTCCAGAACCGTGTAGATAATTATTTAATAAATAATAACAGGAAAGACGTCGAATATTCAACAAAATTGTCCAAAAAACGAAGTTTATTCAGCAATAATAACAAATTATTCAGAAACAAAAAGCGAACATTTTTATAAAAATAATATTCTTATACAATTTAATATCAATTTTGACACACATGTCAATGGTACAGAAAAAAATGAAATAACGCTTATGGCGGGTGTTTTTGGGACAATAAAAAATTTAATAGGCAACGACAACAGCACCAACAGTGGCACGAACGCATTGCGTAAATGTTTACTCAAAAACAGTACATTTAACAAGAAGCAAGATATTTTTAATATATTAAAAATCACATCAAAAATTCCGACCATATATTACTGGAAATCGAGTAACAAAATCAGTAATGACGGCCCAGCTTATTTACGTGAACAATTTAAATTTAATTTACATATTCTTTCTGAAAACGATAACAATAATAAAGTCATTACAACATACCAAAAGCCGGACCAAAATATCTATGGAATTTTAAAAACCAAAAATATTGGATTATTCTTAATAGTATAAAACTTTATGATTTTCCGTATTTCAAGACCATCCGAACTCTTATACAAAAATACCTATCGATTCACTTTGTTAAACTTAATTTATTACAAGAAAATCTATCTATTAAGAATTGTAATAATAGGCTTAAATTCAAAAAGAGTTGTCTCTAGATTATCTACAAATTGAAAATATTAAAGTGCATTCCAATATTAATAACACTATTAATGAGACCATTTTTAAGTATACTACTACAAATGATCACATTTTAAACACTTATGCTAAATTAATTAATTTCAATATAAATATAATAACATTTATATCAGATTGCGGTCTATACAATTATAGTAAGAGGAAAAAATGTTAGATTAAAATCATATTATTCGAGTGAACCTGATTAAAAATGTATTTTAATACAAAATGCAAAGACTTTTTTTTTTAATTTTTCTTTTCTCTCAACATTTTTTTTATATAACTTTATATTAGACATATAATAAATATTAATCATTTTTAATTAATTATTTGAGGTAAATATTTTTTTTAGATAAACATAAATTTTACATATATAAATTATATCATATGCATACTATTTTTATCTATAATTCATATTAAGCATAAAAATGAAATTTTAATTTTTTTTAATTAAATATACATGTATAGTTGTTGTATTACTAATTATTATTATTTGCATACATTCACTTAATTTAAGTTAAATAATTTTTTTTTTTGAAAAGAAGAATTACTTATATTATTATTTTTACTACCTACATGCAAGCTTAAAAATGTTTATATACATATTTCTTTGGATCGTTTGTAGATCATTATTTTTTATACAAAAATTAATAAAAATTATACTAATTATATAACTAGACTTTATTTTATATGGTATTAGTTGGGATTTGTAGGTATTAAGTGCCGTTAATTGTAATGTTTTGGGAGTTATCAATTAGTTACCTAAGGTAAATAATTGATCCGTGGTAAAACATCCAATTTTCACCACAATTTTAATTACTTAAATATCTTAAGAGTTATATTAAAATTACAGACAAGCTATATCTTGGACAATCCATTCAAATTAATTTGATAAAGTAGATAAACAAAATTTAAATTAAATTTAATAAGTTTCTCTTAATAAATACAATTTAGAAAGCATTTTAATTTCAATATTAATGTAATAAATTTAAGTTTAATACATTTTTACTATTCATTATTATTATTATTATTATTATTATTTTATATTGTTCATCTAGGTTTTATTCACCTTAAGAAAAGAAAAATTAGTTTGAATTTAGCCTATAGCATGTTTGATTTAAAGAATATTAGGATAAAATTATTTTGTCTGAAACCTTAATATTTAATAATTTTTTTTTTAACTCATATATTTATGTGGATATTTGTTTTTATTAGAAAAATATTATAGATTATAAAAAAAAAATGAACAAATTCTAATTCTAAAAATTCACCCAAGTGAAACAAAAAACAAAATCTTTTACTAGGAATGTACTAATATCTTAGACAAATATATAGTCATTAAAGTTAAATTTTATTGAAACTTCAGAAAAACTATTCTTCACCAATATTTCAGAAATTTTTAACAAAAATTAAATTGAAGAAATACCAAATTTCCATGCCAGAAAGTAAATTAACAATCCAGATAAATATTTTAATGAACTAACCTAAACTATTCATTGACAATTTTCATAACCATTCCCATGATTTAAATAATATACAATTTTTCTAAATACTAATATTAAAACTAAGTAATAAACTAAATAATTAATTATGTGTAATTAATAACAATAAATTTACTATCATGATTGTATAAATTAAAAAAAAAAAAAAAAATGTAAAACAGGCATCTTCCACAATTAACTATCAAAATGTCAATTAAC
This sequence comes from Stegophylla sp. TES_Ste_2020, assembly GCA_025469315.1. Taxonomy (NCBI): domain Eukaryota; kingdom Metazoa; phylum Arthropoda; class Insecta; order Hemiptera; family Aphididae; genus Stegophylla; species Stegophylla sp. TES_Ste_2020. The sequence goes on from JAIPRM010001436.1 coordinate 36,823, forward strand.
TTCTTCTCAAACACCATCAACATCAAGGAAATATGTCAAATCACCAACTGTTGCCGACTACTTCCAATCAAATTCATAAAACAACAAATAAATTAATTTCAATCACCACTAAACATTAATTAAATTATGTGCAAATACTCACCCTATTCTTTCCAGTATAAAAAAAAAGAGAGAAAATGAAAACCATATTATTATAATAAAATAATAACTCAGTATACGAAAATAAATTAATACACAATCTTACTAATGACACAATGGGTAACATTATTTGTGGTATTATTGACTTCTTGTAAACAAATAATCGGAAGACATATCTGTGAAAATCGCGATGCAAAAGAAGAATGAGAAAAATCTTAGTGTCGTTCTAAACCAATTATCATAGTACGGCAGACGCTGCAACCCACACAAACATTTTTGTACAACGCACCACTTCAAAACGAAGAAACAACCAACCCATTCATCTAGACCATCATATTTCATACAAATAATATTCTTCACAGATAAAAATGCTGACCCAAACAACTATCAAAAAAAAAAACGTTATAAAGAAAAACTATTCACTACACAACATATTATAAAATTAAACATAAAATAAATATGAAATAATTTAATTTATTTAATTATTTAATATTACCAAGTACCCACATTTTTGCACAAATTTTAATTTTGCTACAGAATACACAACATGTAGGCATGTAGAATCTATGATATTATCACATAGAAAAATATCATTGAAAAGAAAACGCGGGAACAGTGTATACTGATAATATGTTACAGTATATCACGCGACTATCAACGCCTCTAGGAGATTGAAATATTAAGCAACAACAATCTTTTAGTAAATTTCAAACAACAATCATTGAAAATCACATCAAAATATTTCATATTAACAAAAAGGAAAGACACTCCAGCTTTCTGATATATGAAAACTTATCAATGCCTTTGATTTTTTTTTTACTATAAAAACAAAACACACCGTCATCAATGAATACGGAATACATTATTTTTCAATGGTACAACAGACACTATTGAAATACAGTTTTTTTTTTTTCTACTAAAATGTGCTATTAATTATTTTATAAGCATTTAAAGTTCTCTAAAAATATTTCTCTAATAACTATTAACCTTGTACACAATTATTTAATTTTTATATTAATACGAATATATAAAGTTAAAAAAACCGGACATACTTCGCACGATGGGTGTACTTCGCACGACGGGTGGTATTCTCTTGACGGGCGTATTAAATTTTAAAGAAACGATAAATCATTTCTTCAGTAAAACGATTCTGAACAAAAGAAATTAAT